>JADRCD010221166.1:0-55033 GCA_019843815.1 Montemys delectorum
CGTGGAAAGAAGAGGAACAGAGGGGTGAGAGAGGGGGAAAAGAGTAAGAGAAGAGAGTAAGAGCAAGAGCAGTCTCTTTGCTTTTATCTTATATGGTAAGCAGCATGGAAGGTTGGCATGGTGTCATTTAGCAAGGACCCTAAAAGCAGATGCTTCCAGCTAAATATAACTTTATATTCTTCTCCCATGTTTTAGCCAGACATATGATCTCTGGACATCAAGACAGCATCCCTGTATTCCTTTTAGATTTTTCTACACCTATTAGATTTGATTATGTTATTTAAAACCCCAGAACACTTTCTGAACACCCAAAGCAATGATTCAAAGTTTTTTTTTTTTAAAGGTAGTCTTGAGTATTAAAAGTTTGGTTGGCCTGACAGGATCAAATAACTCTTGAGTGAAATTAAGCAGATAACAAAAGAGTGGCTATCCAATTTGGCACTATCTCACAGTGGATTACAAACTGGACTTATTTCTTCTTCAGGTTTTTCCTAATGCTCTCAAAATAGAATTGTATACTGCCACATGCTTATAAGTCTCAGTAAACATACAATCATTCTTCGTGACTAGCATTACCCCGGAACATCATCAGAGAGAAAGTTTTACTCTCTCTGTATCATGCCACAGATTCCTTCCAATTCGACTTGTTAGGAAATGCATGACCCAAACACCTCTAGTGTTGACAAATATGAGCATTATGCTAGTACTTCAAATTTAATAATTTTGATTTACTATATTGGTGACTCAACATTCACATTGTCTATGGCATACTAGCTAAGATTCATTTACAAATCAGAACCTAGGGGCAAGGAGTATATATCTTTGATTTTGCTTCCTTTTCCTTACCTAATTTATTAACATTAATATCCAGAAAGAGGGACATGCATGCTGTTCTTTTATACTTAACCATCATCTTTCTAAATTAGCTCCTGCTGCCTTATATAATGGCAAGCCCTTTGCCCATACATTTTCTGTCTAATTCCTGAATTTTTTATATATCATTTCAAATAGAGCCTACATGTGGCCTCAACCAGGCCCTTCTTTTATCACCTTTATTACCTACAGTGAATTAAATGTTGAACCCCTCATATGTGTGGCCACACCCTAGAATCAGTGAGTTTGTCCTCACTTGGAAAGAGTACTTGCAGAACCAATCAATTCGTGGATCTTGATATGCAAGCATCCTGGTAAGTACCCGAGACAAGATACTAGACACACTTGTGGGAGGGGGGCAGATGGAGATAAGGGAAAGTCCATATGTAGGGGAAGTCAGACATTAGACAGATGCCACCAGAAGCCAGGAAATGCTAGAGTCACCAGGACCTGGAAAGGAATGTCTCCTCTAGACCTAAGGGAAAATAAATTTATGTTGCTTCAAAACAGCCAAGACGTAGTTGGTTATTTGTTAAAGAATCTCAGGAGACTTTTAAGAATTACCTAAGAAACACCATCTTCCAATCCAATCATTTGTTTATGGCTGTTTTGATCTATCCATGCTGCTGAAACAAAATCTATGACCTAGGTGGATTATAATAACAAATTCCTGACAGTTACAGGGGCTGGGAAGTCCAAAGTGAAGATGCTGATGGACTCAGTATCTAGTAATGGCTTTCTGGAGTGTAGGTGGTATTTTACAGGGAATCTTCACATGGCAAGAGGGAAAGAGCATCTCTCTGCAGCCTCTTTGATGGAGACATGTCCATGTACAAAGGCTTCACCGTCATGCTCCAATTACCACCAAGGCTACGTCTTCTAAAACTATCACTTTGCAAGACAGGATTTTGACACAGGGATGCAGGGAATCAGACACCCCAAGGCTGCTGTTGTATTACTTTTACATTAGACACTAGCTTCCCTGAAAGTTACATTTTAGTTTTCTTTTACATCTATCCAGTACCTAGTCTGGCACATAGGATGTGGTGCTCATTGTGAAGTCAATAAAAGAATGGGTAAATAAAAACAAAATATTTCAAAGTCTTGACTACAAAGTGTTAAAGGGAAAAGACTTACCAATGTTGGCTTTGTACACTCCTCACATACACATCCTGCTCCCACACTGTCACTAGAGTCTTGAGTTCTCAGGGCTCTTGCTGAGTTTTATTTAGCATCATATCAAATCAAAGGAAATTAGATGTTCATGCCTTTCCTTGCTTCCTGGGGTTCAACCTTCCCTTTGCCTGAGTCCTTCCTGGCTCTCACAGCAAGGCAGTCCCTGCATGGACCCTAAGAGTGCTGTATTCTCACCGTGGGAGACCAACATTCACACAGCTATTCTGGACCCCTCTTTTCCTCCTCAGCTTCCTTTACCTTTTTATTTTATTATTATTTTTTTAAAAGCTGAATGTAGATGTTCAGCTCTGCTCAAACTCAGCATGGAGATGAGTGTGTGCTCATTCTACTGTGATTTTTCTGGTAGGGTAACATTCACAGTGGATGAGGAAAGGGACCATGAATCCATTCTTCAAACTCTCTGCCACTCAGGCTTGGAAATTAGACCTGTCACCTGTCTATTCGTATTGGCTTAGACTGACTATGTGACCAAAACATTGGCTTAGGGCTAATGTTCTCTGAAACTTCATTTTCACTGATTCCAAAGGCCAGGCACAAATATGTGGGGGCAAATGAGCAATATGAAAGAAGGGGTACATTGATCATCTGAAGAACCCATAGAAACCAAGAGTTGGGGTGGCTATGATGTATGCCAGCCCGACCTGGGCTTCCTGTGGCTGGGCATATTGCTGTGGGCTTTGATCTGACTTCCTCTCAGCTTTGTCACAATCTGAGGAGGCTGGGATGTCTTTGAGAGCAATGGAAACTTCCTTACCTCAGGTGTGTATATCTTGGAAAGCTAAAATGCTGTACAAGGCAAAGGCTATCAGAGCTGCCCCAAGTCAGTGGCTTCTGGGTTGTTTGCCCCTTGAACCTGAAGAGTGAATTTTGCAGACAATGAGGAAGGTGAGTTTTAGAAAGTGATTCACTGAGTTCAGAGGTTAGTGCTTTAAGAGTTAGAAGGCAGAGGTTTGTGGATCAGTAATGGTCCCAGAAAATGGGGTATCATCAAACTGTTAGGCTAGGGTCTTTTGACAGGACTCAAAGCAGAAGCTGGGGTGAGATGCCACCTCTTAAGAGGATGTATGTGTGTTCATTTAGAAGGGAGAGAGATAACAAAAAGACAACCCTTCCTCCTGGTATCTCTGGCCTCTGGCCAGGTCAGAATCAAAGAACCTAAGCACCCTTGACATCTCTGGCCATTTGAAAGGGCAAAGCTCAAACAGGGCCGAAAGCATTTCTGGCTTTTAGCTAAGGCAAAATTGTTCACTTTGTGTGTTTCCTATCTTAAAGCTGCTTGACCAGTTTCAGTCTCCTGTCTTCATCCGTAGGTCAACTGGGAAGAGCATCTGTGGTGGCCATCATTTGGTCAAGTATTGACTTGACATCTGCCAGATGACTGGGCTGTATGTAGACTAAGCACAGTTGCTATGGCAGCAAGCAAACCAAGCAGTTTCTCTTTTTATAGTGTTTGCTCCTCGTTGGAGGGTGCGGAAAGCCCAGTGTGTGCTTGGAGTGGACACATAATCATGCACCCACCCTTTCAATTGCAGCTTTGCTGTCAGGAGATGTGTGTGGAGTTACTTTGTGAAGTGTAGTAATATTCTGACGAATAGTGACTATTTTTCACCCTGTGTTTGGTACTGGAAGTCTACTGAGGTGTCTTTGTTGCTGTTGGTGAAACGGACCGTCCAGTGGTTTCTGCTGTGCCACAAAGGGCAGAGGAGAGAAGCCTAATGCAACACCTGTTTTTCCTCCCAGGCGATTTGACTTGGGCTTTCTGGCCCTGCTGCTTCTAATAGCAGGGTGTATTTGGCATCCAAGGGTTTGATTGCTGAGAGTCTGTAATAACGACCTGTACTCTTGGCTCGCTTTCTATCTGCTTACCTTAGTCACAGCAGGACACAGTGTGAGACACAGGATTGCTAGTGTCAGTGGGAGCATTTCTGCTTGTTTTTGGTACTGTGCACTTGTGCTAAACTTAGTAAAAAAAAACTTAGTAGGCAAACTCTGGCAACTTCTTATTAATGATAGGAAAATGGAGAGAGACAGCACAGGTTAAATTCTTCCATTTGTAGCAGTGGTGGGAAAGATTTGGACTGGTGGTTATTTTGAGGATATGTGTTTGAGGGATAACTGACCACCTATGAAATAAGCAGAAAGTCCAAGGGAAAAAAAAACCAGAACAATAGTTAGTAGCTAGTTAGGGATTTTAGCAGGATTGAGGCAGTTGAGGATGGATCTCTCCCTTGAAATTAACTTCCAGCACCACCTTCTTTGTTCTACAACATCCATGTATATGTGTGTTTTATGTATGCATGTGTACGTATGCTGGTACATGGGTATGTAAAGAGCAGAGGTCAATTTCAGATATCTTACCCTGTTGATGTCTACCTTCCTTATCATGACAGGGTCTTACTCACTGAACCTAGAGCTCACAGACTCTACAAGTCTACCTGGCTCAAAGGTCAGGGATACCCATGTCTCTGCCACGTTTACAAGGCCTACTGCCACCATGTTGGATTTTCCACACAGATGCTGAGAATCCCAAATCAGGTTAAGTAAGCCACCCTCTCAGCTCCAAACACACAGTTTTTAAAGAAAGGGAGGGCATTGCCAGCATCCTTACCTGGAATTAGAAAAATCTTGGAAACAAAGAAGGAAGAAAAGACCATTTTTTTTTTTTTTTGCCTTCTTAAAATGCTAAAATGTATTTGAAAGGACAGCTGCAGGACACATGGAAGGGAAGAGGGCAGGGACAGGACGGGATGGCAGGGCCTTGTCGAGATCCTCTAAGCAGAAGCTGTTTCTTCTTCATAAAGCATGACTATTTTTAGACTTATTTTTACTTTTGTTTTTCTCTGTAACTTGTTTTCTTAATTTTTTTTTTAAAAGCATGGTGTGGAATTCTGAATTTCTCTGGTCTGAGATAGAGGCTTGGACTTCTGAACTAAAAGGAAGATTCTAAATTGAGGTGTTCAACCCGCAGCACATAGGCTATGTAAGTGTGGCACAAGAGAGCTTGTTGTGACATCACTCCGAATAAGCATTTGCATGTCTCACAATCAGCAGGCTGAGGTCAGGGCATCTCTGATTCAATGAGTAGTGCAAGACAAATCTTTCATCGAGGCTCAGAGAAGCTAAAAGACTGGACACTCCAGTGAAAGAAGCTTTCTGGTAAAGAGCAGAGACACATGGTTGTCCTTTCCCTTAAGATCCAAATGGATCTGTCAATCACTTAGAAGGGAATGCCCCTCGGGAGAGCAGTCTGTTCTAGCAGTTTAACATATGGCAAACAGTTGCAAAGCATCCTATGACTGAGAAAAGATACAGAGAGCTTCGGTGGAAGCACAAGGCTGGCTTTGTGGGAATAGTACTATCACTCTAAAACACAGAGCTCTTCCTCCCTCCCTCCTGCTGCTGACAGCATACAAGGTGCTTGGCTTGGGGACCTGATGCACTGGATACTAAATCCACCACACAGCAGCCATGCCTATTAGACAAGGCAAAGACAATAAAGAACTAGAATGTAGTGGTACTCTCTGGGATACCCCCTGCTAACCCTGCAGAAGCGCGCTCTCTCTCTCTCTCTCTCTCTCTCCCTCTCTCCCTCCCTCCCTCCCTTCATTCCTTCCTTATACTATAATAAGATTCTTTTAAAAACTCACCTTCTGTTGTCTGTGAATTTGTGAATTTCATTCTTCTAATTTATTAGACAAGAAGCTGAAAGCTCATGCTCAGGGTCATAGATTTCCTAGACCCCAGTTGCCTAAGAAAGACTCCATCCTTTTCAAAGACATAGCTATATTCCCATATAGGCCACAGTCTTGGCAAGACCCAACAAAATTCCAATAGAGGAGAGGAGAGGCAGAGACTCAGTTATTCAGCCAGTGAAACTACTGCTCAGAAGAGAGTGCGTTGGCTGTTGGTGCAAATATTTGGCTGGAAAGAAATAAGGGTATACCTGGATTCCTGATACAGACAATTAAAAGGGCAAAGCTGTGAAGGGCTACTTTTTCTTAAGTCTTGGTCTCAGAAAAACAAATCCTGGTGAGTTTGGGAGACACTGGGGAAGCCAAAACTCAGGGAGGGCAGGGAGAGTTGCTCCCTGGGATATCAGTGAGATGTCATTCAAAAGGCTAATAATCTGCTTTATCCTTTCTTACAGGACAGGTGGGCAGCATTTCAAAGAGAGAGTTCTGAGGAAGAGGTTCTAGCTGGGATAAGTGGAAAAAAACCTTGTAAGTTGGAAGAGGTTTAAAGAAGCCCTATGAATCATAGACAGGGTGTAATCATAGGTCAGCGATGTAAATACTTGATGTGGGAACACTGGGATTTGGAGGGGCAGTGTTTAGTGCTTCGGTTTGGCTGGGGAACAGGCATAATAAGTCCTTGACAGCTTAGTAATGAAGCTTAATGTATCAAAAGAAATAATGCTTATTCCACCTTCGAATCTGTAAAAATGAAAACAAAATGGCAGATGCTACCCATACATGTAGCAGTCTACACATATAAATAAGCACCACATTATGAGATCAAGAGTTCTTCTCTTAGACATGTTTTGGCCAGCGATTGTCCTGGAAAGAAGAGAGAGAGGCCTGCAAGACTCATGGAGCTCATGAAACTTTGAAGAGTCTCCTTCCCAAAGTTATACAAACAGTAAACAGTACCAGCAGTGGGGGACTCTCCGGTGGAGTTGCCTACAGGTTCTGACAGGGAGCTCTAGGGAGGGATTCACTTTTGGTGAGTCCATACCCATGTAGGAGTGGACTTTCTGGTATTGCTGCTGCCAGAGTCCCTCATGTAAGCCATCCACACTTGTGCTCTGGTATCAGCCTGAAACTCATTGGTTCACTCATGAATTACTTAAAAAGACTTGATCTGCTTTGTCATTGGTGCTCTATGAGGGGTAAACCTTGGTATAACATAACCACTTCAGAAAACAGCTCCCCGGTGGCCGCATGATGGCTTAGTGCCACATGGGGCTACCCTTTCTGCCACCTCTGATGACTTGAGTTTTATTCCTTACTCTCACTGGTAGAACAAGAATTGACTCTTGAAATTGTCCCCTGACCTCCAATATGCACTTTGGCATGTGTGTAAGACACACCCTCCCCCAAAGAAATATAATTAAAACTTTAATTTAAAATGTTTGGTAAGACAGATAGTGTGAGTTAAATACTTAAGATTACTGGCCTTTTATTTATTTAATTTATTTTTATTGGATATTTTATTTATTTACATTTCAAATGTTATCCCTGTTCTCAGCCCCCTTCCCCCCCCAAAACCCTCTATCCCTAGGTGGGAAATCATCCATAGGTCAATCCCTGGTAGAAGAGCAGACCAGGTTCAATGATTTATTCCACACATATCTCCATAAATAACACTTAAGATTTCCACACTAGATATAGAGCTATTTAAAGGCAGGCCAAAATCCAAAATTAAAAACAAATTTGTTGGGTCTTTATAGAAAATTACCTATGAATGTAAACTCCCAAGTAATTCTGAATATGCATGCTGGAAACGCGGTTGTAATTTAAAAGCCATCATACATTCCCATTAATACGTAATGGCTTTATAATCTGTATTAATTGCAGCATCATGGTGTAATGAAATGAGATTGTTCTCTACCGGTTACTAATTGGGCCATTGCTCTCTGAAAGCTTTTGTTTCATATTTCATATTTATTCTTCCAAAATATTCCTTTTCGATTTTTTCTGTACCACTTAATACTTTCTAGAGTAGCATGTAATTTCCTTATTTATTATGTTTATTGTTTGTTATCTGTCTCTGACTAAAATTTAAACTCTGAAAACTGCTGCTTTCTGAATATTTGTGTTAAGTAGTGTTCATGTAGCATACCTGATCTGTATTCATAGTTCATAAAATTAACACTGAAAGTTGATTCATATGCACAAGTTGTCAGGTACATACTCTGAAAATATTTGTCCAATTTAATAAGCAAAAGAGACTTCTTCTTAGGTAAGCATTTTAAGTGGGAGATAATGCCAGCCTTTGGAGGAGTTCTTGGCACTGAGCAGCTGTATTGGGGTTAGTGTGAACAGTGAGTATAGACATGGCCCTCCTAACCTAGCCCTTGGAGGAAATCCCTGGCTCCACTACAGGCAGCAGGGCTAATTATCATCTTTGGCCTGGGAGAGCACAAGGCTGAGGAAGGGAGACATGAGAAAGGAAATAGCTCAAAAAAAATTACAGGCAGGAACAGGCTGCAGCCAGAGAAAAGTTGGGAACAGTGATTCTCCATTGAAATGGTGATATATTACTTGAAACATTAATCTGCCCTTATGCTTTTTTATACAAACTGGTGGGTAAATCATGAAACAGATGAAGTATGTGTTCAGTTGCTGCAAAGCATGTTAAAGGCTTGGTTCCTAGCCTGTGACGCTGTTGAGAGATGATAGAACATTTAGCACCGTGGGGCCCAGTGACATGTCCTTAAAGAGGTTATGGATTACTGATCTCCTGTCTCTGTTGACTTCCCAGCTACCACGAGGACAGTTGCTCTCCCCTGCCATGTACCAGCATGGTGAACTCTGCTGGCAGTGCATGGCAGCAGAGCCATATGACCGTAGGCCACCGGACCCTAGAGCTGAACAACCTCCATTTCAGCTTCAGCTGAAAATATTATTGTATTTGGTCAAACCCAGAGCAGGCTGCCTACCACCCAGAATCCAAGCAGCTGTAGTGTATGAGAGATGTAAGGTAGGAAGGAAACCCAAGTAGAAGGCATTTTAAGATCTGTGCCTTTTAGTTTCAAAGTACAGATTTTAATTTTCTTTTATAGAATTCCTACTTGGAGAAATTTCCCCCCTCCATTTGCAGACTGGCTGTTACATAGTAACAGGAAGATAGCTATAAGAGCTAAAATCTTCTTCTCCACCCTTTCCAATTACTTCACTTCACTCAGACTAGTAACTTTTGCTGCTATATGAACTGGGTCCTACAGTGGCTGTTGGCCATGTACAAATGATGACAATGACAATTAGTGCTTATGAGTGTGATTGTGAGCTCTTTGCAGGCAGTGCTATCTCTTCTCTAGTTTCATGACTTCAGTGTCAAGCACAGGGTCTGATACATCCCCTGTACATAGTACATGCTTGGTACATGAGTAAATGAATGCAATGGCGGGCACTAATTCCCTCAACCCCATTAAAACCGAATCCTACCGTATTGTTTTCCCAATACTTCTTTAGCATTCCATTTCACTTAATTTAATTGAAATAAATACTATTACCAGATAATTAACGAGGGTCCACTCTGGTTATCTTTATGATGGATGTCAAAGGTACAATGTTAAAAACAAAGCTTGTTCCCTTCAGTAGCCTCATGTTTCCAGACTGACAATTATCATCTCTTGGTGCAGTGAATCAGGGAAGACAGGGAAGATGTCTCCAAGGAGACAGTCTTGGAGAGGGTTGAAGATGAAGTCAGAGTTCTATATTTGTTCAGGAGGGGCATTCCTATGGTGAAATCAATGAATTAAACACACAGAGACAGAGACAAAGGGAACATTATGTAGTTGGGAAAAACGAATGGAGCTGTGAAGTTCAAGGTCTGAAGAAAGTTGTAGAAAGTCAATGTGGATGATTGGAAGTAAGGTCATGGAAAGTCTTGTGTTCATGCAAAAAGTTTCCATTTTTCTCAAAGGCAACATAGGGTGCCGTCAGAGAAGACCAGATTTGTGTGTTTGAAGATCATCTTCACAGTGAAAAGTTGGACTGAAAAGTGTTAAATAGATCAGGGGAACTTTGAGCGAGGTTATTATCTCAATAGCCTGTCTAGGCCTGAAATACGTACTTTTGTGATATTTGGGGAGCAACATTGAAAAAGACCTAGTGGAGAGTTATATTCTGGAAAGTGCAATACAGGACTTGATGTCATGAATTTGAAATCCAAATGTTATTTTAGTTCCTTGCTTTCTTAGTAGCCTATCATGCTGAATGACTCAAACAGCAAAAATAATTTCCTCCCATTGTGTAGGCTAGCAGTTCAAACTCAAGGTGTTAGCTGGGAATTTTTCTGCTTGAACTCACAGACTTGTCCCTTCTTTGTCTTATTTACTCTTATGCTAGCTTTCAATCATTGGTATTCCTTGCCTTGCATCCGAGTCATTCTACATGCTACCTTCTTATGATGTTTATCTCTTTACATAGCTGGCTGTCTCTCCTCTTCTTATAAAAACCCATTCAAGTTGAATAAACCCTTCCCACTCCACCTGTGACAGAGTGCTGGAGAAGGATGTCCAGAAGCAGGTTAATATGCTAATATTAGTAGAAAGGAAGATGCTTTGGTGATGGTCAATACAAGTTATTTGAGTAGTCACCTGACTACACAATGAGATGAGAGATTAAAAACAAGAAATTGCAGGGATATTTACAATGAAAAAGAGAATTATTTATGTATTAAAACCATTGGAGAGACTTGAGTTTGTGTATAGGCTAATGCATAAAGTCAACATATAAGGAAGGGAAAAATTTGTGATGCGAGTCATTATGGAGGGCTGAATAATATCTTCCAAAGATGAGCCATTTCCAATCCCTGGAACTTGGTTATATGCCATCTTCATTATAAAGAGTCTTTGTAGATATGATTGAGCTGTGGGTTGTGGTTGGGGGAAGAGCTTATCTTAGACAGCCTGTGAGTTACCTAAGGATATTGTCAAATATCCTAAGGTTATTACCAAAGGGAGGCTGAAGAACAGAGAGGCATAAAGCTGCTGCATCTCTGGATTTGAAAATAAAGGAGCCACTAGTCAAATAATATAGGTGGCCCTGGCTCTAGATAACACAAGAGAAGGGATTCTCCACTAGGCCTCAAGAGTCCTCAAGGGAAGCCAACTTTAGCTTTTGAACCTTCATAACTACAATATAACAAATAGATGTTGTTAAATTATTAAGCTCATGACAGTTTGTTTTGGTAGCCATTAAGAATAAATTAGCTTAAGAAATTAATGAATTTCTGATATTCATAGATTTTTGCTTTGATACATATATTTGAAGTACAAAGGCTGGCCTGTTATCTTAGCATCCCAAGATTTTTCCAAACATTACTAGGGGAAATAAAAGGCAAACACCTAGCATACATCATATATAGTTATGTTCTTTAGAGTGATGTATTCAAATATATAGTGGGCCCTGTGAGTCACTAAATAATTGACAAGTGTTGCCTTTTCCAATTTTCTAAATTTAAATGAAGTTCCAGTACACTGCTAGAATGTTATAGCACTCAGCAGATTCCTGTATTTTTTATACATAGACAGGCTAAGAATAGTTAGATATTTCTGAAATGGAAAATAAAATCCAGGGCTGGGAGATGCAGCTCAGTGGTAGAACACTTGCCAGTATGTGTGACACCTGAATTTGGTCCCTAGCACCATAAAACAAACAGACTAAACCAGCATGGTGTTTACATTATAAATTATGTATAAGATTTAAAAAAATCTGATTGATTTAATTTTTTAAGATTACTGGTCATTGTAGACACATTTCTACAGTGGGAGCTTCTCTTTGTGAGGCTTGGAATGAGATTGTCTTGTTGCCTATTTATTCTTAAGAGCTCCGATGGTCCTGTAATATTTTCTTATTTCCAGGGTGACTTTTCAGCATGAGAGCACAGCTACATGGCAACCCTCCTTCTTTGGGAATACAAAAATCGCACAACTTCCTTACTATATTTCAATTTCATAATAAAACAATTTCAAGCTGACCCAGGCTGTGTGATTCACTAATGTCCAAACCATCATCGGCAACAGAGATGTTAATATTCTGAATCAGTCTTTCTTTCAACTGGAAAATTTGCAGACAAATGTTGATTTTATGTGAATGCTTCCTCATCCCCATTGAGCTTATAGCAGGCAACTAATCCTGGCTGAATGGCAGGACTAAAGGCAATATCCAGAAACAACTTGCATTTCCTGATCTCATGATTGTCTGTGGACACACACATCATGTTATTTATTTGCTTGTCAGTATTTCACAGATAATGGCAGCATTGTAAATGCCTGAGCCACTGACTAGCTATACATTTAAACTATTCCAATCTTGTCTGCCACCATTGAAGAGTCTACTTGCAGGGCCAGCAGACCCAGGAACTGCCAGGAAATAAACGCAAAAATGTTTCCATTCCAGATGAAAAGCTAGGACAACAGCACCATTATTGTTCCCATAACCCACAGAGAGACCTTCCTTGCTCAGGGGCTCTCAGTGTTTATTATCTGATTTTGCAACATTTGTTTACAATGTATTTTTCCCTGTTAACTACTACATTTCAAAGCTTAGTGATGATGTTGAAAATACCTCCTGTCTCTCAGTAATAATTGACATTATTGCCAATGTCTACTAGTGAAGGGTCCATGTTTCAAATGCACGCTGTTTTCTACTTTTTGTATACATGCTCATTATTTGTTACCCCCCTCCCTGTGCAATAATGCGAAGCAGATAGCATCAAACCCATTTTACAGATATGGAATGGAGGTTTGTGGGAAGGCAGCATTTTTCTGGTAGCTATAAAACCAACACATTTACGGAGTAGAATTAAAGCCAGAGCTTTTTCCTGTCTCCATATTGCTATCATGGCCTTAGCACAGAATAAATAATAGATGGCTAACTTAAAAAAATTGCCTGTAGAGCTTTTAAAATGGTGATAAATGTTGCATAAAAAGTAAGAGGACTGATTCTGTGTTGAAGCTCTTTCATTAATATTTCTTTAACCTGTAAAAATTGAGAGAATCCACAGCTTACAGAAGACCAATATTTCTATAATTGTCACACAAGTCTAATGTAGTTACTTTTTAGTAAAAAAGAGCTGCGGAAAAAGAGAGCCCAGTCGTAGAAAGGGTCCCAATTGTCTAGAGATAGAAAGAAAATAGGACTCAGTCATGCAGAGGGTTCAAATCTCAACTCCTATATTATCCGACCCTTCTGATGTACCTGAAAGTGGAGGTTTCTAGATTCTTCTCAAGCAGAAGGGGATCAGACTGAAAGGAAGGCAGGGTGGCTTCAAGGACAAGTCCACCCTCGAGGCACTGTTCTGGGCTCAGCTTCTAGAATTTCCCAATAACTTTATCTTCGAATATCTGTTTTACATGTGCGTTCTGAGGACAATAGAACCTATTCTGGGAACTGTGTCTAAACTCAGAGAGACTTGTCTGCCTCCGAGGTGATCTTCCTCCAGCCCCGCTACCTGGTTAGGTGGGGAAGCTCTGATACAGATGTTGGGACTGTCAAGAGTAGAGATGACACTTCACAGGATGGATTTCTCCAGGATCCTAGTGAATCATGCATGTTTATTATGAGCAAGCCCATAATGGGTACAATATGAAGGAAATTATCAAAGGAAGAAGGGATCAACACAAGTTGAGAAAAGGAATCTAGGAAAAACACAAAACTTCATATATATATATATATATATATATATATATATATATATTTCCTTTATCAACAGGTTGTATCAACAACATGCTATATATAATGCAACCCAGGTACTTTCAGATTTTCTGTATATTAAGGATGACCTTGAGCCTCCAATTACTTATCTCTGCCTCTTGAGTGCTAGGATGGCAGGTGTGGGCTATCAAATCCTTTCCCCCTCTATTTTTTATTAGAGAATTTGCTCTTTAAGTTCAGATTGGCTTCAAGAAACAATATAACTCTTCCTGAGGATAATTTAGATCTATATATTTTGTTTGTTTGTTTGTTTTTTGTTTTTTTCGAGACAGGGTTTCTCTGTGTAGCCTTGGCTGTCCTGGAACTCTCTCTGTAGACCAGGGTGGCCTCGAACTTAGAAATCCACCTGCCTCTGCCTCCCAAGTGCTGGGATTAAAGGCATGTGCCACCACTGCTGGGCGATAATTTAGATCTTTGGGTGGAAAGATATGACTACTAAATTTGATGAATGCCCATCAATTCTCAGTAGGTTGCTAGGAACTTTGACAATAAGCTACTATATTTCTCAACCTCTCTGTGCTTATATCTGGTCAATAAAATGTGAATTCATGTATGGCCTGGCTAGAAGAAGTCTCATGGTCTTTCTCAGTTTCTATTTTCACTCAAAGACTTCCTGGGCTCAAAGAATCTAGCAAAGACCACAAAACAAAACAAAAAAACAAACTAGAGCATCAGTCCAAGATAGAAGGATATATTGTAACCATATCATCATTTTGAATACATTGTGTCTAGTAATCAATTAATAGTTTCAACATTAGGCCTCTTTCTTATAGAGGGTCTTCTAACTTCAAGTCTATAGCCAAATTCAGTGGACACATATCTTTTTATTAAGACAGTAGTCCTGTGCATTTGTTTATGAATTATCCATGGCTGTCCTTACAATACAAAAGCAGAGTTGAATAGTCATGCAGACTGTAAGCCTCATAAAACTTTGCTGCCTTTCTCTTTATAAAAGTATTTTATGCATGTCTTATATGTGACTGGAGAGGGGAATGCATTGACTTTTATGAAATGGTCCAACAGAGGCTAAGACTGTTAGATAGCAAGCCAGAAAGTAAGAGAGCTCAAAGAACATAGAGAATCAACCCTGCTCCTTAAGCATCAGTTTATAAAACTGGAAGTGGATACCATGCAACTTTGATTACTGGTCCAAAGGATGTGTGATCTGGCTCTGGGTGAAGCTATGCTATTCTAATTCTTTATATATATGTGTATGTATACACACACACACACACACACACACACACACACACAATAAGGTTCAAAAGATTATCATCCAGTTGGTAGGTTTTTAGTAAAGAACAAATACATACAGTTGTCAGTCTCTCTTAAGAGTTAATACAAATGGGCCTGTCAATCACTTAGATAAGAAAACCACATAAGAAGGCTGTCTGCTTAAGAGGCTTGGGAAGGTAGTATAAAGCAAGCTGCAGAGATTGCTATGCAGTTAAGAGCATTCTTTGTTCTTGTGGAGGAATAGATTTGGTTTCCAAAATCTACATGGTGGCTTACAACTGCATGTAACTCCTTACCTCATATGCTGACTTTATACAACAGCCAATGTGCAAACTCAAGCCTCTCCCTTGGTTTTAATACTCTTTCAGAAGACATGAATTCAAATTCTAGCACACATATGGCAGCTAACAACCGCCTATAGCTCCAAGATCTGACACTCCCACACAGACATATATGCAGTCAAAACACCAATACACATAAAATAAAACTAAATAAATTAAAGCAACACCAAACTATAAAAATCATCCAGCAACTGATGGAAACAGATGCAAAAACCCACAGCGAAAGATTAGGCAGAGCTTGGGAAATCCTATGGAAGAGGCGAAGGAAGGATTATAGGAGCCAGAGAGGTCAAGTATACCACAAGAAAACTCACAGATTTAACCAACACGAGTCCATAGGAGCGCCTAGAGACTGAAACATGAAGCAGGAAGCCTGCAAGGGACTGACCTAGGCCAACTGCACATATGTTACAGTTGTGTGTAGCTTGGTGTTCTTGTGCTACTCTTCACTGTGGGAGCAGGAGCTGTCTCTGTTGTCTGCCACTTGGACCCTTTCCCTCAACTAGGTTGCCTTGTCCAGCTTCAATGGAAGAGGAGATGCCTTCTCTTACTGCAACTGGGTACGGCATGGCTGGTTGATATCCATTAAGGCTGGCTCCTTTCTAAAGAGAAAAGGAAGATGAATGGATCAGAGAGGCACAGAGGGGAGGTGGGAGTAAGGGAGAGACTGGGAGAAGAGGATGGAGGAGAAGACGTTAGGATGTAAAACCTAACAAAACACAAAATAGACAGGCAATATAGCTCTACACTTTTTAATTTTGGTTGGGAGACTTAAATGGCTGCTTCTATTTCCTTAGGAGTTACAGATCTATTTAAATTGTTTATCTGATCTTGATTTAGCTTTGGTAAATGATATCTATCCAGAAATTTGTCTATTTCTTTTATATTTTTCCAATTTTGTTTAGTACAGAGTTTTCAATAAGACCTAATGATTCTTTGGACTTCCTTGGTGTCGGTTGTTAAGCACTCCTTTTTGTTTCTGATTTGGTTAGTTTGCTCATTCTCTCTGCCTTCTAGTTTGTTTGTATAAGGATTTGTGTTCCTTGTTGATTTTGTCAAAGAACCAATTCTGTGTTTCATTGATTCTCTTGTATTGTTCCCTTTGTTTCTATTTTATTGATTTCAGCCACGAGTTTGATTATTTCCTGCCATCTCCTCCTCTTGGGTGTGATTGCTTCTTTGTGTGTGTTATTAAGTCGATAGTATGAGATTTCCCTAATTTCTTTATGGAGGCACTTAGTACTATGAACTTACCTCAGCACTGCTTTCATTGTATCTCATAAGTTTGGATATGTTGTGCCTTCTTTTTCATTGATTACAAAATGTTCTTAATTTCTTTATTTCTTCCTTGACCCACTGATAATTGAGTAGAGAGTTGCTCAGTTCCTATTCTGAAATCTAGCTTTAATACATGCTAGTCTGATAAGATACAGGAGATTATTTCAATTTTCTTGTATTTGTTTAGATTTGCTTTGTGACTGGATATATGATCAACTTTGTACAAAGTTCTGTGAGGTGCTGAGAAAAAGGTATATTCTTTTGTGTTTAGGTAAAATGTCCTGTAGATATCTATACATCCTGATTGTATATCTGTTCTATTAGCCTGTGTTTTTTTTATTGGGGAATTGAGTCTACTGATACTGAGAGATATTATTGATTAATGATATTTTGTTTCATTTATTTACATTCCTAATGTTGTTCTCCTTCCTAGTCCCCCCTCCAAGAGTTCTTTACCCTGTCCCATCTCCCCTTTCCTTCTGAAAGGGTGCTCCCCAACCCACCTCCCATCTGCCCACTCTCTCACTTAACCACTCATCCCCAGCTCACCCCCTTTCCCAAATACCTCTTCCCTGGGGCATCAAGTCTCTAGAGAATTAGGCACATCCTCTCCCACTAAGGCCAGACAAAGTAGTCCTCTGCTACATATGGGCCAGAGTCCACGAACCAGCTCTTTGGTTGGTGGCTTAGTCTCTTGGAGCTTCCAGGGGTCAAAGTTAGTTGATACTGTTGGTCTTCCTACGAGCTTGCAACCCCCTTCTAATCCTTCAATCCTTCCCCTAACTCTTCCATGGGGGTCTCTGATGGTTGACTATAAGTATTTGCATCTGTCTCAGTCAGCTGCTGGTAGAGGTTCTCAGAGAACAGCCACACTAGGCTACTGTCTTCAAGCACAATGTGGCATCAATAGCAGTGTCAGGGTTTGGTCTCATCCATGGGATACATCCCAAATTGGGTCAGCCACTGGGTGGCCTTTCCTTCAATCTCTGCTCCATTTTTATCCCCATATTTCTGTTAGTCAGGAACAATTCTGGGTCAAAACTTTAGAAGGTAGATTGGTGACCCTATCCTTGCACTAGGAATCATGTCTATCTACTGGAGGTGGTCTCTTCAGGTTCTGTCTCCTCATTGTTGGGCATTTCAGGTAAGGTCATCCTCATTGAGTCCTGGGAGCTTCTCACATTCCAGTTCTTTGGGTCTTTCTAGAGGTTTTCCCCCCAGCCCCACCCCACACTGTTGCATATTTCCATCCATTCTCTTGACCCCTCTAGACTTCTCTCCTGTCTCTCCCATACCTGATCCTGTTTCCCTTTTCCTCTCCCTCTTCCTTCTCCCACCTAAATCCCTCCCTTCCTCTGCTTCCTGTGATCATTTTCATCACCCTTCTAAGGGGAATTGAAGTATCCTCACTTTGGCCTTCCTTCTTGTTAAACTTCATACAGTCTGTGGATTGTATCATAGGTATTCTGTACTTTTTGGCTAATATCTACTTGTAAGTGAATACATATCATGCATGTCCACTTAGGTCTGGGTTACCCCACTCAGGATGATATTTTCTAGTTCCATCCATTTGCCTGCAAAATTTATGATTTTTTTCATTTTTAATACCTGTATCTATTCTTTGGTTGCGGTACATCTGTGTTGTTTCCAGCTTCTGGCTATTATAAATAAGCCTGCAGTGAATATAGTGGAGCATGTGTCCTTGTGGTGTGTGGAGCATCTTTTGGGTATATTCCCAGGATTGGTATAGCTAGGTCTTCAGGTAGATTATTCCAAATTTTCTGAGGAACTGCCAGATTGATTTCCAGAGCGGTTGTATCAGTTTACAATCCTACCAGCAATGGAGGAGTATTGTTCTCTTTTTCTACATCCTCACCAGCATGAGCTGTCCCTTGAGGATCTAATCTTTGGCATTCTTATTGGTGTAAGGTAGACCTTCAGGGCTGTTTTGATTTGCATTTCCCTGATCATTAAGGATGTTGAACATTTCTTCAAGTGCTTCTTGGCCAATTAAGAGATTCCACTGCTGAAAATTTTCTGTTTACCTCTCTACCCCGTTTTTAAATTGGGTTACTTGGGTGTTTGGTTTACTTGGCTTCTTTATATAATTTGGATATTAGCCCTCTAATGGATGCACAGTTAGTGAATATCTTTTCCGAATTTGCAAGTTGCTGTTTTGTCCTATTGATAGTGTCCTTTGCCTTACAGAAGCTTTGCAGTTTCATGAGGTCCCATTTGTCAATTTTTGATCTTAAATCCTGAGCCATTGGTGATATGTTCAGGAAATTCACTCTGTGAAAATACATTCAATGTTATTTCCCAATTTCTCTTCTGATAGATTCAGTTTATTGAATGTGGTTTCATGTGAGATATTTTATCCACTTGGAATTCAGCTTTGTACAAGGTAATATTTATGAATCGATTTGCATTCTTCTATAAGCAGTCAGACCAGCACCTTTTGTTGAAGGTGGTTTCTTTTTTTACATTGTATGCTTTTGGCTTCTTTGTCGAAGATCAAGTGTCCGTAGGTATGTGGGATTATTGCTGGCTCTTCATTCTATTCCATTGATCGAACTGTATGTCTCTGCACCAATACTATACATTTTTTTAACATTATTGCTCTGTAGTACAACTTGAGGTCAGGGATGGTGATTGACCTAGAAAGTCTTCTATTGTTGAGAATTATTTTTGCTGACCTGGATTTTTTGTTTTACCATATGAAGTTGAGAATTGCTCTTTTCATGTCTGAAGAATTGTGTTGGTATTTTGATGGGGATTGCATTGAATCTGTAGATTGCTTTTGGTAGGATGGCCATTTTCACTATGTTAATCCTACCAATTCATGAGCACAAGAGATCTTTCCATCTTCTGAGGTCTTTGATTTCTTTCTTCAGGGACTTGAACTTCTTGTCATATAAATCTTTTACTTACTTGATTAGAGTTACACCAAGATATTTTATATTATTTGTTGTGAAGCACATTGTTTCCCTAATTTCATTCACAGTCAATTTATCATTTGTATTAAGGAAGGCTACTGATTGGTTTGAATTAATTTTATATCCAGCCACTTTGCTGAAGTTGTTTATCAGCTATAGGAATTCTCTGGAAGAATTTTTGTGGTTGCTTATATACTATCTTTTCATTTGCCAATTGTGACCTTTCTTTCTAACTTGTATCCATTTGATCTCCTTTTGTTGTCTAATTTCTCTAGCTAAAAACTTAAGTACTATATTAAGTAGATAGGGAGAACTTGTATTGTCCCTGATTGCAGTGAGATTGCTTGAAGTTTCTCTCCATTTAATTTGATGTCGACTGTTGGTTTGCTGTATATTGCTTGTACATTTAGGTATATGCCATGCATTCCTGATCTCTCCAAGACTTTTAAAATGAAAGGGTACTGTATTTTGTCAAAGGCTTTTTCAGAATCTAATGAGATGATCATGTGATTTTTTTGAGTATGTTTCTGTAGTGGATTACACTGATACATTATTGCATATTGACCCAACTTTCTCTGCATCTCTGGGATGAAGCCTACTTAGTCATGGTAAATGATGGTTTTGATGTATTCCTGAATAGGGTTGGGGAGAGTTTTATTAAGTATTTTTGCATCAATATTCATAAGTGAAATTGTTCTGAAGTAATCATTCTTTGTTGGGTCTTTGTGTGGTTTAGGTACCAGAGTAACTTTGACTTCAGTACAATTAATTAGGCAGTGTCTAGAAAAATAATCTATTTCATTTAGTGTAGTTCCAATAGAAGGGGCCTGGGCTGGTGCCTGACCAGAGGCTCTCTCTCTCCCAGGTGGCAGGGGGCCTACTGCTGAGGCCCGGGTCTCTCTCTCTCCCCCAGGGCTGGCCTGTTTTCTGCACGGCACCTTAATTAAAAAAGGAGGCAATGTATGAATGAGTTATTTTATTGTAGGAAGGAGAAATACGCTGTTTGAGTAGAGAGAAAGAAAGGAGAGGAAGAAGAGAGAGAGAAAGAAGGAGAGGGAGAAAGGCAGAGAAAAGAACAAAGAACAGAGGAGAGAGAGAGCAAGAGAGTAAGAGAGAGGAAGGGTAAGGGTAAGATAGTGAGGAGCAGGCAAACCTCCCCTTTTATTGTATGGGGCATGGCATCCCTGGCTTGTGGTCAGATGACTGTAAGGTCCAGCTAGAATGCTGGGAGTTTGAGACAGTGTCTGTCTGATAGAGCACACATCTCCTGCAGGGGCAACTGTGAGAGGTCTGGACTGAAATCTGAGCCACTGGTCTCAGGAGCAATCACCAAACGCCTACCGTCCCTTATGAGCAAATGCTCAGTGGGTCTCCGGAGTTCCGAGGTGGCTGCTCTCCTGGAATCCAGCTGTCAGCACTGCTCACTGCCCCACAATTTAGACTTTCCAGTTTTGTTGTGTGTAGGCTTTTGTAGTAAGACCTGATGATTTTTTGATTTTCCTCAGTTTCTGCTGTTATGTCTCTCTTTTTATTTCTTATTTTGTTAATTTGGATGCTGTTCTGTGTCCTTTAATTAGTTTGGCTAAGGTTTTATCTACCTTGTTGATTTTTCTAAAAGAACCTTGTTGGTTTTGCTGATTCTGTGTATTGTTCTCTTTGTTTCTAATTGATTAATGTCAGCCTTGAGTTTGGCTATTTCCTGCCATCTACTACTCTTGGGTGTGTTTGCATCTTTTTGTTCTAGAGCTTTCATGTGCACTGTTAAGTAGTTAACATAGGATCTCTCAATACTTTGTGAAGGTATTTAGTGTTACGAATTTTCCTCTTAACACTGCTTTTGTTCCACCCTATTAGTTTGGGTATGCTGTACCTTCATTTTCATTGAATTCTGTAAAGTCTTTAATTTCTTTCTTTACTTCTTACTTCACCAAGTAGAGAGTTGTTTAGTTTCCATGAGTATGTGGGATTTCTGTTGTTTTTGTTTTTGGTGAAGACCAGCCTTAGTCTGTAGTGATCTGTTAGAATGCATGGGATTATTGTATCTCTTGAGGATTGCTTTGTGTCCAATTATATTGTTAATTTAGGGAGAAAATTCCATAAGGTGCTGAGAAGAGGCTCTATTTTTGTGTTTTGGGGTGAATTATTCTGTAGATATCTCTTAAATCCATTTGGTTCGTAACTTCTGTTAGTTTTACTGCATCTGTTTAGTTTCTGTTTCAATGACCTGTTGATTGATGACCATGGGATATTGACATCTCCCCCATCACTGTTTGAGGTTCAATGTGTGTTTTGAGCTTTAGTAAAGTTCTTTTATGAATGTGAGTGTCCTTGCATTTGGGCCATAGATGTTCAGAGTTGAGAAGTCATCTTGGTGGATTTTTTCTTTGATGAATACAGTATCCTTACCCATCTGTTTTGATAACTTTTGTAGAATGGCTACTCCAGCTTGTTCCTTAGAACACATTGCTTAGAAAATTTTTTCCCAGCGTTTTGCTTTGAGATAGTGTCTGTCTTTTTTGCTATGATGTGTTTCTTGTATGCAACAAAATGCTGGATCCTGTTCACATATCCAGTTTGTTAGCCTGTGTTTTTTTAATTGGGGAATTGAGTCCATTGATGTTAAGAGATATTAAAGACCAATGATTGTTAGTTCTTGTTATTTTTGCTGTTGGAAGAGGTATTATATGTGTGTGATTCTCTTCCTTTGGGTTGTTGTAAGTTGATTAAACTCTTGGGTGTAGTTATCCTACTTGTGTTGGAGTTTCTAGTATCCTCTGTAGGAGTGGATTAATAGAAAGAAATTGTTTAAATTTGCTTTTATCATGCAATATCTTATTTTCTCCATCTATGGTGACTAAGAGTTTTGCTAGGGATAGTAGCCTGGGCTGGCATTTGTATTTTTTTAGGGTATGCATGACAACTGTCTAGGATCTTCTGGCTTTTAATGTCTCTGCTGAAGAGTCTTGTGTAATTCTAAATTGGTCTACTTTTATATGTATCTTGGCCTTTTCCCTTACTGCTTTTAATATTCTTTCTCTGTTCTGTGCATTTAGTGTTTTGATTATTATGTGACAGGATGATTTTCTTTTCTAGTCAAATCTATTTGGTGTTCTGTAGGCTTCTTGTAAGTTTATGGCCATTTCCTTCTTCAGGTTAGGGAAGTTTTCTTCTATGATTTTGTTGAAGGTGTTTTCTGGCCCTTTGAAGTGGGACTTGTCACCCTCTTCTACTTCTATTATTCTTATGTTTGCTCTTTCCATTTTGTCCCAAATTTCTAGCCTGTTTTAGTTTAGGCAGTTTATACATTTTTTTTTTTTAATTTTCTTTGACCAATGTGTCAATATCTTTTATGGTATCTTCTATGACTGAGATTCTCTCTTCTATCTTGTATTCCATTGGTGATGCTTCCATCTGTAGCTCCTGATCTCTTTCCTAGGTTTTCCATCTCTAGGGTGGTCCACTCTCTCTACTTGCTCAGCCTGGATATCTCATCAGGCTTCTCATCCCATAGCACACTCCAGCTTGGGTCTGATCATCCTGGTTTGTCTGTTCCAAGAACCTTGCAGGGTCTGCCCAGCTATAGTCCTTACCACTTCCTTGACTACAAATCTCCAATTGTCTATGCTGTGTTCAAAATGAAGCTAATATTCTGCCTTACTGTAAATTCCATTATAGCTGTTCCCATACCTATTATTACAACCTGAATGAGATCTTCCTTACCATGGTTTTATAAACATTGAATAATTCTTCTTTAGTAAACCATAACAGTAACAACAAAAAATAAGAAAAAAGAACAAACTTCCACTGTGTGCAAAAGGTGCATGAATCTGTTGAGTGAAAAAAGCCAGCACTAAAAAAGATCATTTACTGTGTGATTTAATGTACATACATAAACAAGGCAAAATTTGACTGTGGCCATACAAATTAGAAATGATAGATATTTTTGAGGGGTGAAGATTGTCAAGGGGGCTCATTGTAGGAGGAGAAGTGGAAGACAAGTGGCTTCTAATGCTCTGTTCTTAGATCTAAGTCATATCAAATGGCAGTGTTTAAAATGTATCAATTATAATTTATATAGTTTTCTTACTATATGTAAGCTCTACAATTAAAAGTGTACTTCAAAAAGGAACCCCAAAATAAATATTTTGTAAGAACTCAATTATACTGGAAAATATAAAATACAAATAAAATAATATGAAGATCTGAGACAATTAATTTTTATCTCTCAGGTGTGAGGTTATTTTATGAGTTTTATTTTTGTGAATTTGCATACTTCCTCTTATTTCTTCTTACAATAAACTAATTTCAACCAAGAAAAGTTAAGATTTCAAAATGTCATCAGCAAGCTGATATTTTCCTTTGCTTATTATGTGCTTAAACCTTAGGCAGAAGATAGAGAATTGGAACCCTCCTATCTTGTAGAAATTTCAAACTGAAATATGTAGGGTTTAAAATGTATCTATGTTTAGACTCAAGCAATTCCATCACTATGAGTTCATTCTAGGGCCACAAATGAAGGAGTGAGCTCCTATATGCAAGGGTGTTAGTACTAGCCTCTTTTTGCTTTTTTGTTTTTGTTTTTGTTTTGATGTCAAATGGAAACAATTGAAAATGTCTAGTGAGCAGAGTTCAATAGGCGATAATACCTTCCCACAATGAAATGTTGTTTATTAGTAAAGTCCTCATTTAGACCTGCATTTATTTTTATTTTTTCACTTTTTTATTTTTATTTTTTTTTGTTTTTTGTTTTTTGTTTTGGTTTTTGGTTTTTGGTTTTTTCGAGACAGGGTTTCTCTGCATAGCCTTGGCTGTCCTGGAACTCACTCTGTAGAACAGGCTGGCCTCGAACTCAGAAATCTGCCTGCCTCTGCCTCTCAAATGCTGGGATGACCTGCATTTATTAATATGGAATGCAAATGCTTTGTAGACTAGAATTGTATTATAATTGTATTAAATAATTTACCACATGTATATTGAGAAAGAATGGTATCTGACTGCAAACCATAAGAATACATGGTTATTGCTTTTTCAGTCCTTATTTTTCCACTATGTGTCATAAGGTCATACATAATTTTTATAACAACAACAAAAAAGACAAAGCTATTGTCAATTTAAGGGGAAAGACTCTAGTGGAATGGTATTGAAATTTGAATGACAGAGAATGGCTACAGTTCATTTTAAGATTATTTTCTCTTTGATGTTCTCTCAGAATTTGGTGAGGAGTTTTTCGGGTATATTTGTCTTGTGGTGATTGTATTGGGAGAGGGGGTGTGAGGAGCTATCTTAAAAACATCCATTTCTTAGCTATTATTATTATTATTATTATTATTATTATTATTAATTATTCCACTGCTATCTAATACCTTATTGTTGTGAGTCACAGCTGGACCACTCATCAGCTATATAGCTAGGCTAACCACACAGTTTCTTTGATCCCAAGTTCCTTCAATCTAGAAAATGCAGATGATAGTGCCTTTCCTCCTTTTACTCCTAAGCAGTGGAGAATATGTAAGCTGTGTGCAATCAAGACTCATCAGTTTCAGTCACTGCTAACTCCACCTTTGCCCCCTCCCAACACTTCCTGGAACAGAACAGAAGTCTGGTAGATTTTCCTTGATTGGGTAAATGACTGATCCAATGCAATTGCCTTACAAACCCAAAAGTACCAGAGGCTGAGGTCCTTGATTATATGGCCATGATTGGTGCTGATTATGTTGACATAAAATGATCATTCTGGTAACATAGTACCAGTTTGGGTTATGAAATACTACATATTGTATGATCCCAGGCATTTACTTCACTTTGTATACATTGTCACAATACTCAAAATTACAAATGACTTGAAATGCTGAGGGAAAAGAAAGCACAGGGTTCTATATGATGCTTAGCAGTAAAGCTATAGTACTGTAAAGATTTTAAATCAAGTTTTCTGCCTGAGTTTTCTCCTGGCTGAACAAAAGAACAACATTTTCTTCCCAAAGCAATTCACCCACAGAAATGTAGTACGGATGGCTATAAACTCACTTTTGTGGATAGCAGTAAGTCTTTGTGGAGTAAGACCTTAATCTTTTTTATGAAAACGTGGGACATGCTTCTAGTTGGAGTTTAGCTTCACACAGAAACTAGAGAGAATGGAAAGCATCTACTCATCTATTCTAATTAAAATTGAAATTGAAATCTGGGTTCTAATGAAGAGAAGCTTAGTGTTGGTCCTGTGGGGACTTTTCAGAAGGTATAAGGAGAAACTCACAAAGGCGAAAAGAGATTTCACACAGACTTTTTCTTCCCCTATGCTTTATTGGAACATAACATTCATGTTTTATATAGAAGCATACTTTCCTTGATGGAAGCCAATCATTATCCTTTTGACATGGACGTTCTTAAAAATATCCTACATCCCAGTAAAGCAGACCCAGCTGTGTCATTGTGGATATGTTGGCATGATCCCTCTGACACCATGTGTCGAGGAAGAGAGGTGACAGCTCAGCTCTACCAGAGGATGGATTCATTATTACCTATCCTGAGCCTGCAATGTAGCTCAGCTAGATGAGCTCAATGTCAAAGGTTGTGTCTGTTTGAGAAAAACAGCAGGTTGCTAAGGAATAATACAAGACGAATAAACTCAAAACTTTCTAGCAGAATCTTATTGGAGAACTTTAAAAATTAGCTCTCAGTGTTCACTGGTTGGGCAATGTCCTTTTAGGAGCTATTTGCTAAACTCTGTGTATATATGTTCACCCAGAGAATGTGTCTAAGGTGACGGCTTACGCATAGCCTAGGTAAAGAAATGAAATGAATGCATTAGAAACACTCCAAAGGAAGTTGTCAGAAAGTTCGTATAGTGATCTGAATAAGAATCTCCCCCAGCTCACATGTTTGACTAGTTGGTCCCCAGTTGGTAGAACAGTTTGGGAAGGATTAGAAGGTGTATCCTTGCTGGAGGAGGTGTGTCACTGGGGGCATGCTTTAAGGTTGCAAAGACTCAGTCATTCTCGGCATCTCTCTCTCTCTCTCTCTGCCTTGAATTAATATCTCAGTATGTAAGCTTCCTGCTTGCGGATGTCAGTTAACTGATCCAGGGCTGTGCCTGCCTCCTGACATGCTCCTCTCTCTACAGCACGGTGATAGATCTTATCTTTCCAGAACTGCAAACCCCAATAAACACTTTCTTCTATGAGTTGCATTAGTCATGGTGTTTTGCCACAGCAATAGAAAAAGAACTCAAGTGGTATTTTATTAAACATATCTCTGCTGTAAACAAACATAATTTGGGGATTAAATATTTTTAGTCCTATAAGTGTGTGGAAAATGTGTCTTCAAGCTACTTCAACAACAACAACAACAACAAAAAAGTCCCACGATTTCAAGGGGCTATCTGAATCTCAATGCAACTATTTTTATTAAACCCTGAGCTGTGTTGATGGCTGAAACTGGACACCATAGGTATACCACATTTCTTATAGATGATTTCTCAGTCTACATGTCCATATTTAAATGGCTTCTTGAATTAACTGGGGAAAGTATTCTGGATTTCTTTTTAGTTAAAGACAATGGCATTTCATCTGCATAAAAATATTTGAAGGCAGAAGTGATTCGAGAAAGGTAATACATACTGCAATAGGGTACCTTTCCCCAGCTGTGAGCATGCCTGAGCCCTATAAGGATACTCTAAATGAAAGATGTCTGTCAGGTGCTGTGGGTGGCCAGTAGTCTGCTAAAGAGCTCATAGCAAGTCTATCCAAACACTCTATAGTTTGCAGCTACTCTGCTCTTCATCTTCTGTTAGTTACTATTCAGAAGAATGGGCTAAGGGAAGAATATTCCCAGCAACACTTCAAGGAGGTGCATGCTGACTAACAACAGCGGAGGGAATAAGAAAGGCAGATCTGACACTGACTACCAGTGGAGTCTGATAAAAATGTATCAAAATTGTAATTTTTTCCTCTCTAGTTAACCATAAGAGAGTCAGTGTTGCTTACTGTCAGTGCCATTAATGAGAGTGTCAGGCTTGTCACTTTCATTAAACGGCAACTTTACCAAGAAACTAGTGCAATGGTCACCTCCAGCTCTTTACCATTAAATCCATCAAAGAGCACTCAGACTTCCAACTGTGCTGAATCTTTGAAGAAAGTCCCTGTGGCTTTGGAGCCTGCCCCATCAGAACAACTCAGCATGCTTGGTGAAAGGACAGAAGTGCCAGCCAACCTGGGAAATGTTTAGTTAGGACTCTCTCTTTGAGTTACAGCCCCTCTGGAAGAAGAGCCCTCCTTCCTCAGTAATGGCAGCAGTTTTTGATGCTCATAACAGTAATATCTGTCTGTCTTGTAGCAGCTCCAGGCCAAAAAAAGATGCCACCATTTTCTCCATTCCTTCAATCATTCCTTTATTATCTCATTTAAGACATAATTGTCTACTTTCATATTGTAGGTGACAAAGAGAATAAAACAAACTTATCCTCAAGATCAGAAGCTCTAATACACTAGAAAGACCTATGCATAAATAGTCAACATCCAGGGTAAAATTTAATCAGCAGTACAAAGGAGATAAAGTAATGTGGGCTGGGTGTCCTAGGAGAAGATCAGAGAAAGTCTGAGGCTGAGGTGGCTTCTGAACTAAACTTTCAAAAATGAATGTCATTTGAATATGGATGCTTGCTGAGGTGCCTGGGAATCTCTGATCTTCACATGGCTGGGAACTAGGTTTTGCGTTTGAGATCAGTCATATTCTCTCTGATATATCTTTCATGCATATTCAGTGAACCTCTCTTTTGTGGGGCCTTGCCATGTCTATTGTCATCATAAGTGTTTGCCCTCCTCTGAAATTTCTGTTTATCCACTGACTTCACTCATTAGAATAAACACTACACAGAGGAGTAATTTTCTTCTGTAATATAAGGAGTGTTCTTTTGTGACCGCATATAGCTCATATTGAGGAAAATCCTTGTGATTTGAAAGACTGTCAGATTGACATTTCCCAGGAGGCTATGATATGAAACTGGATAAAGGGCAGCTCTAGGTATAATGCCAGTAATATTTTTCTAGATATATCTGGGCAAATATTTTTGTCAGCATATAAAGATTTAGGTATCATTGAAGGGCAAAGTGATACATGGGATATTGGTTATGATTAAAAGCCAGTGCAAAGAAATGCAAAGAACTATGAGCCCAAAGTAAGAAATCAAATTGGTTCATATAGCTCGACAAAAGGAGGAATTGATACATCCCGATGTTTAAAAATATAAACTAGCCATTGTCTTGCCATTTGTACCTCTTCTTTCCCAACCCCTAGCTTCTATTTTAGATAGCTTTGTGTAGCTATACCATCATTCTCCCTCATAATGCCATCAAAATGGAGAAAACTCCCCCTACTTATTGATAAAGGTCCTGAGGGAAACTAAACCAGCTTGGGTCATATGTCCACAGGATTTTGGAAAGATGAGGCATTCTGATTCTGGGTCATGTGCATTCCTCAACTTGAACTCTGAAGTGCATTCTTATGGACTACTGGATGTCAATCACCTTCCATGAAGATGGAAAAGCTCTAAGCTATGTGAGACCAAGCCATTAGAGACTGATAAAGAGTCCAGCTTTGACCAAAAGGAAGGACCAGAGTCAATCACTAGTATAAAAGATGATTATGGTCACCAGGGTTGTTTTACTATATATCTATTTTGCCATGGGTTTGAGTTGTTTAACCAAAACTTAACATCGAAAAATTACAAGGAGATTAACATTTGTTAGAGTGATAGGCAAGTGCTGGAAATTGTTCTGATGCAAGCAATAAGCTCTAGCTGTGTCAGGCCATAAAACAGCTGCAGTGAGGGGACATTCTTCTTTGTAAGTTTTTGGAAACTTGCAACCTTATAAATTTCAACCTCCTGCAAAACAAATCTTAGTATATAAATTTATGATCAAATTGAAGAAAGGCTTTGAATGACAAATGGCACATAGCTGCTGGACACATGCGTTTATCTTTTCATTTCTCTATTTTTCACATCCCGGGTGCTCTCTCTTTTGCCTAATGTCAGCTCATCTGTCAGAAGGGTTTACCTTCATAATAGATGTTGGGTGGGATGGACCTGAAGAGGATCTCTGGAAAGACTTCCAATAAAAGGCTACATCAGAGTATGATATTCTTGACAATTAGGATAGTCTCCATGGCAAAGCATGCATTGAAAGATGGAGCAATGGTTCTGAGTGTCTTCCCTGGGGTGATCATCCCTGCCTGTGCTCTCCTATGGAAATGCAACCTTTTTCAGCATATGCTACTGTGTTCTGGCTGTCTACAAAATATCAAGACAGAAGTGTCTTATAACATCCAAGATCTTAATACTAATAAAAGGTACAGGATCTCATGAGGGTTCTCTCTGTCTCTGTCTCTGTCTCCATTTCTCTCTCTCTCTCTCTCTCTCTCTCTCTCTCTCTCTCTCTCTCTCTCTCTCTCTCTCTCTCTTTCTCTCTCCCCTTCTCTCCCTCCCTCTCCCCACACCCCTCTCCAGACTGTGAATTCAAGGAGGGCAGGCATTTCTACTCCTGGTTACCAAGTTCTCAGTGTAGTATCTCAGTGAAGTAGATTCTCATGTTGCAAATATCAGATTAGTTCAAGGTATGCTACTTGCTTACAGCTCTCACTGGATGGAGCAGATGTTTATATCTACACATTCATATATGTAACAATTATGCAAAATATATTATCAAATTGTGTCTGTTATTACTAAGCCACACAATTCTACATAGATAATGAAATGCTACAGACAAGTTAAATTATTCATTCACTACTTCAGAAAAATTAACAAATGAACAAATAACAAAAACTATTATCTGGGTCTATGACATAAGCAATGCTTTGCCATGTATTGGAGGCAATAAAATTTATTTTTCCTACATGTAGCAGTATACCTAGGGCTGTGGGATCTATAATAGTTAGTCAAACTGGGAGGCACTGTAGTAACTTGCTTAGAAAATCAGAGCAGATGGGTATCAATACTACCTGGCATGGTAAGGCAGTCTGGACAGAACAGATGGATCCCGAAGGGTCATTAGGACTGAGAATCAGGAAGAAGTAGGAAAGATATTCTAATGAAGAAAGCCTAAATTAGGGTGAGCATAGGAACAGTCAGTGATGCGAAAGATTTTTATGGGAACTCTAGGGGCAGGGTAGACAGCTTAAAGGTAGTTTGATTCTATAGAGCAGTGATGCAAACTGAGAATTTGGATTTTAGCTATGCAGGAAAATTAAGACTTTTGCTTTTTTCTTGAAGTGACATATAACATTATTTCATAGAAAAATGCCAGTTTTTCCTGAGCATTTGAACAAGGCCTAGGTGCTTCTTGTTTTATTGCCATTATAATTTGCATGTACTTTCAGTATAGCAGGCAATGATCGTTGTACAAAATTTGATTTACTATTTGTATTTCCCAACAGAATAAAAGTTCCCTGAGTGAGGAAAGACGCAATTTCATTTCATGTCTCTAGTACTCACCACACAAATGAGAACGTAGTAAATATTTATTGAGTGACATGATATGAACGAGTAAACAAATGAATATATGAGTGAATGAATTAATCAATCACTTGAGCATCGAGGGGTAATATTGTTAGGAGAGAAGAGAGATTACATGGTCCATGTCACTAGATGAGAGCTGGTAGAACACATGCTTAGAGCCCGTACATGTCCTGACACTGGACTGTTGGGAGATCGTTTTGTGCACTGTATATTTAGATGCTGATTTCTATGCCCAGACATCTGGTTGCAGACATTGGCATAGTCAAGCATCTATGGTCTCAATATTACATAAAAATTGTTTTCCAGCACCTCTGATTGGTTAATAAGAAGCTGATTCATCCAGTAACTTGTCAGAAGAGAATGAGGGGGTTGGACGTCTGACCTCAGTCAAAGAGTTCACAAAAAGAACAGAGGAGGATAGTGAGAGGAGAGTGGAAGATGTGGAGAGACTATGTGGAGGGACCAAGACGAGTTACTATGAGGACACACATGGAAAGAGTGAGCCTGAACAAGACTTACATCACAGATAAAGGAGCATCCATCTGGGAAGTAGCCAAGCTAACATAGCATTAGAATAGATGAGTATCTTCCCAGTTATAGGGCTTGCAGCTTATTGATAAGCTTATTAGGTCTCTGTGTCATTTATTCAGGAGCTAAAATGGGCTAGATGGGTCACAGAAACAACCTTGTCATTATTTGGGAACAAAGGTGGCAAAGTAGCCCCCTGACTGAATTACTTTTGCACTAGAGATTTTGGGACACACTGACTTTTCCATATTTAGTGACAGATGAACTGCAGAGGCTGGATCAATGAAGAGTGAGACACAGTTGCTTGGTAATGGGAATGAAAAACTAAAAGGGAGAAAAGAAGTTGAACTTCTCCTTGGGCATGTCAAATTATGGTAGCTGCAGTGAAGTTATCGAAATCACGGAAGACTTTTGAAAAGTCAGAGTTTGAGAAAGTCATTCAAAACCCAGTCCATTGAGTAGAAAAAGTTTACAATAGCAATTATTTGAACCCTAATGGAAACTTTATAGCAAAGTAACAAAGGAGCTATCGTGTAGACATTATGTTCTGAAAGAGGACATTTAGAAAACCTTAATATAAAGTTAAGTAAAATACATGGAAGGTTGGATCCTAAATACCTCCTCCTCCCTGTTAGGATTCTAAGACATGTTGGCTTTGGCTTTCTTATGTACTCCAGAGAGTTAGCTATAAGAATTAGAAACCTGTTTCAAACAGCAATGATGAGTCCTGATTCTATTATACAATTGTTGTAGAAATAATTTAATAGCTTCTCTACATTGTCTGAAATTGCTTTATCTGTTAGGATGAGACTCCAATTTTAGAGTTTCATATATACACGAGAGAGCAGAATGTTCTATTTGTGAAATATGATGATGAATAATATGTCACTCTCTTCATCCTTTGTGGACATCAAGCTCCTTTACTTTCCAATATTGTTTTCAATTATGCACTCCACTGACACTCTTATTTTATAATTTAAAACAGCATGTTGGAAAAATATATGTACATTTACCTGAGAGTCGCTTAACTACATCAGAGTCAATGGAAATAAATCCTGCCCCTTCCCTCTCTAGCCTACTTATCTTGCAAATCTCTATTAACAGCATAGAGACATAATGCATATGAGAAGAGCACATTTTTTTTTTTTTATAATTTCACTCAGTTGGACCCCACTCTGGCTCTGCATGTGACTTTCAAAAACAGCAGTCCAGTATGTGGGCTAGAATCTTGCCAGATCACAGCCTCTCTGTCCTTTAGTCCAGGTTTTCCTGTTGCTCCCTCCACAGTTTCTCATTGGCCCTAGACAGAGCAGCTCCAGGAGGGGCATCTGGCTCCCACCAACTGAGCAAACAGCTGGATTCCTAGACAACCCTTTTGGTTGGTGAGGAACTGTGTATGTAGCCTCAAGTGGCTCACAAGGGAAGCATTATAGGCTCCCAGGAGCTCCACAGCCTGCCTTTGGTTTTTCAACCTCCTGTAGTGTTTGAGTCATAAAGAGAGGACTTTCCCCTATTTTCTAAACTCAAAACAACCTGCTTGGCTCCAGCTTGCCCTAGTCCTTTTGTGGGTTGCTTGTTTCCCTGCCCCTGCTGATCCCTTCGGCTTTCAACCAAGCTTTAACCATAAGACTCCCACCAGAGTCCTTAAAGAAGAAAGCTTTCCAGTGTGACCACACTGTATTAATAAATGAAACCCAACCTTTTAAAAATTACACTGTCAGAAAAACCCATTAGGTTGTAAAAGAGTTGAAGTAAACATTAGATTTTAATATCTACTGCTGCTTAGATTTTTTTTCTGAACGGGAAAGTCCCCAGCGAGCACTTAAAACTTCATTACTCCACTGAAAGGTTGTGAAAGGCTATTTAAGGGTTTTCAATTTTGTTGAAGTCTAGAGGTTATTACAGCTGGAAAGACTATAGCTCCTCGTATTACAAGGAATGAAAGGAATGAGATTTATGTTCTCATCCCCCTGCAGTTTAATCCAGGTCTATTAGATGCATTGGTAAAAATTAGGGCAGGGTGAAACTTTTCTAGAGGTTTGATGAAAAATAGTATTTGGGCACTGTGGAAAACATGCTGGTAAGACTCGGGTAATACGGGTCTCTGGGCTGTGGGCTGAAGTTATTTCAAGACTGGCCTCTGCTTGAAACCTCTTAAAAAGTCTGAAAACTCAAAAACGTACGGCAGAAGCCTCACTGCTAACTTTCAAGATGAGCCCTTTAATTAAAAATTATCCATACAAAGACCCTGGTAGATATATTCTGTATCCATGATTTTTTTAAAAAATTTGAATATTTTCTTAAACAGAAGAAATTTGTGTCTTATTTTTTAAATTTGGTCAGACTTGGTGTTGATATTATTTGGCCATGAACTGTTAGAGTTTTATATTCTGCACATTCCTAATTCTTACCTCAAAGACCCTCCCAAGTTTCATTTTATACTTTGCACTGTAGATTGACTTTGATTTATATTATATACAACTATTCTCCATACATTGTATCCACTCAGATCACCACTTCTTTATCAATGCCACTTATTAAACATCTATCTATCTATCTATCTATCTATCTATCTATCTATCTATCTACCAACCTACCTATCTACCTACCTATATGTCATATCTATTTTCTCATATACATTATCAATCTATCATAAGCCTATAAAATATGTCCAGTACTATCTGTTATACTAGAAAGATGGTAGAAGATTAAGAACTTGTGAATTTCTAATTTTAAGATCACAGTGTAAGTTGGAGTAAAGAATACTTTCTTGGAAGTAAACCCAAGAAGCAACAAGCCTTCCTAGGAAAAGCCTAACCTTCCTATATCCTATAAAGCTTTTTTTGAGTAGATTATTCAAGTTTGATTTCAAAGAACAGATCATGAAGAACAAGGACAAAGAGAATACAGTAAAAGAAAAATTCAGAAGATCAGTTAGGCTGCCCATAGACCTTCTCCTCTCAGTTCCCCAAGACCCAATACTGTCGTCTTGTTTTTAGCACTGCAACAAAATACCAGCTACAGCCTTCTCTGACCCCGCCAACATCTCCTGTGGATCTCATAGACCATGTCCTTCTAATATCTCTCCCCTAGCGTTTTGCTTTGTCCCAGACCACAAATCTAGCAGATAACCCAAAGGAAGCTTTTCCCAGGGAAACAAATAGACTGAAGATAGACCCACCTTCTACTGCTCCTAAGATCTATTTTTATCCCCTAGTTTTATCCCCAGCTATGTATCTGGAAACTTTTTATGGTTCCCCACTTTTCTCTGACCCCATCCCAATCAGATCACAAAGACCTCTTCGAAACTTCTTCCAACTTGTCCCAGTTACCCAGCCATTAAAAAAATATCGGGCATTCCCTGTGAACACACAGTTGAACAGGTCAGGAAAACAGGCAGTCTACACACATTACATTCTAAGAATCCAGAGTGGAAACAGAAACCAAGAAACGAAATACCCATCCATCAAATACAAATACAGAAATCAGCAAATAAACTTTAATTGTCCCAAACACAGATGCTGAGAAACCAGTGTAGAAACATTAACAGCATGTCTCCATTAGAACCCAGCTATCCTAGAGAGAGTGCTGGGGGAGATGATTGGAATTTTGGGAGGGGGATTGGTAGTGTGGTGTGGAAACCTAGTACAGTGGGAACCTCTTGGAATTTATGAAGGTGATCCAAGTGAGGACTCTAGTAATGGAGGATACAGGGTCTCAATGGCCATCTCTTATAGCTAGGCTCCAGTGATCCGAGAACAGTACATTCATTTGAATTGTTTGGCCAACAGGGTCTCATGGAAATCCCCAAATAGCTCAGGTGGTTGCTATGACAAAAGGCTGCTCTCTGCAAACTTACAGCAAGGTCCCATTTCTGAGGACAATATCCACACAACTCATGGAACATTGGAGAAGTTGAGCTGGTTCTGCACCCCTACACTCTAGTCTCTTTGGTGTTAGAAGGTATTCTTCAGGCTACTGAAAGAGAAACATGGACACTCACCCAGCCACAAAACCTTTGACCTACAGTCTATACTGCCTGTAAAATATGCTAGGGCAATAGTAGCATGGGATGGGTAGACATAGCCAATCAATGTCTGATTGGATCTAAGGCTCACTACAAGAGAAGGAACCCATACTCAGGGATAACCAAGAGCTAGAGACTAGATAGCTCAGAGATTTAGAGTAAAACCAAGTACTACTGGTTGAAAAGAAAATCAATAAAGTGATTCCTGGTGATATTCTGCTATACTCATAAAGCAATGCTTTATCCAGTCATCATCAGAGATGTTTCGTCTAGATGGGAACAGATGCAGAGACCCACAGCCAGACACAATGTGGAAAGAGGGTCTAAAATTGAGATCTCCATCAAATTTCTCCCCTCAGAGCGCAGAGAATCACATGGAAGAGGAGGCAGAAAGATACAGGGGACGGAGGAAACCAGGAGAACAATGCCCTCTAAATCAACTAACCAAGGTGCATACTAGCTTACAGAGACTGAGTCAACCAGCACAGGGCCTGACTATGTCTGTACCAGGTCCTCTGCATATATATTATTGCTATTAGCTTAGTATTTTTATGAAACTTCTGACATAAGAACCAGTAGGTCTCTGACTCTTGTGCCTGCTTTTGAGGTTCATTTCCTCTTGTTGGTTTGCCTTGTCCAACTTTGATATGATCATTTTTGCTTCATCTTATTATATTTTATTTTGTCATATTTGGTTTTTATCTACTAGAAGTCTGTTCTTTTCTAATGAGAGAAAGAAGGGGAGTGGATCACGAGGTGAAGGGAGGTGGAGAGGAACTGAGAAGAATAAAAGGAGGGGAAAGGATAATCAGAATATATTGTATGAGAAAAGAATCTATTTTCAGTAAAAGAAAAAAAAAAGGAAAAATTTACTATAAAGTTAGAGCAGTGTGTACAAGCCTAGTGTCTAGTTCAGGACAGGTTGGTTCTATAGGTTTTATGTGGGGATAAATGGTAAGGGGTTCCTGTTGATGGCGACATCTGATTTGGCTAGATGATTTCGTGCTTTACTTTTTGTATGATTGAGGATGTAATTATGCAAATCTAATGTAAATCCCAAGAATATAAGAAAAGGAGAACACTTTAAAAATCACCCACCGTGCCACCAACCTGTAGAAATTAGTCTACTGTTTGATGTGTGGATGACTTACTTTCCAGACTCTCCTCTGTGCTTTTATCATTTTGATCTGGTAATCAAATCACAGTTATACTTCATTATAATTTTGTTATATTATACTACTTTATGATTATTGGTCATGCCTTTATAATTGCAATTTAAAAGATTATGTCACAATTTATTACAATCAATACAACAATTACATAATTGGTAGATTTTCAATATACTATTTTATTTATTATTTCAGATTTTCATATATGTATAAAATGCATTTTGATCATATGGCCCCTCCCAGACCTTCTATCTCAACTTTCCATAGGCCTTTCTCCTCTCTCTCTCTCTCTCTCTCTCTCTCTCTCTCTCTCTCTCTCTCTCTGGTCTCCTCCCTCTCTCTTCTTCTTCTTCTCCTTTTTCTTCTTCTTTTCTTCTTTCCTTCTCCTTCTTAGTGCTTCCCATTTGCACAATGGTGTGAGGTCATCCATGGCAGCATGAGAAGTTTTTACCACTGACCACACACCTCCTAAAGAAAACTGAGTTTCCCCCACTCAGCAACCATCAATTGCACTATTAGTCACTTACTCTCTTAGCACATTGACCAGTTTTGAGTCTCTGCATTAACCAAGGCCCACTCCAAAAAGCTTCTCCGACCAAGGTTGAAAGCAACCCAAGCCTCTATGTATAATTATATACATTTAGATGGCAGTTTAGCAACATAATCATTTAATAAAACAAAAATAGGAGGTTACTGTAGGGCTGATACCCTACTCCCCAGCCACATTTACATTACCAACCATGAATTTGATCCTGTGGAGCTGGCCTCAAATCAATAAGAAAGTGGTTGGTTAACCACATAGTAATCATGTCACTATTGGGAAAGTGGACACATCTTGCCTGACAGGTTGGAACTGAAATTCAGCACTAGGTAAGAATATTGATGTCTTTTCTCTTCCAACAGCCTGAGTAGCATCTTTTGGCATATGAAATCAAGCCAGTAGAAAGAAATTTCCTGGTGGGTTCCAGGTTGACTTGTCTAAGTTCTACAAGCAAAGTGTGTAGTGTATTCAGTATTAGGAACTTACTATCTAGCTATGAAAGACCAAGGGGAACAGCAATTGCTTGTATTATTTTGGAGGCATGGGACCTCCCTGATTAATAACTTGTGGAGAGCTATGCTATGCCTAGCACTGAGATTTTCATTTAATAATCATGTCTTCTGGGAACAGCACTGTGTACCCATAGAGAACACCTTCTAGTGGATAGAGTTTTATATTATTATGAGGATTGTGAAATTATGAACAATGCTGTGGTGACCAGTTTCTACTTGTTTTTCTAAGATAATGCATATAAAATGCTTAGCATACACTGGTTAAAATATGACTGACATCATCAAGTGTGGAAGTAATGAGTAAAGCACAACATGAATCCCTCATATGTGTTTTAAAAATAGTATTACTGATTTATACATTTTTAAAAATATGACATCAGAGCCCCAATTTCATTGAATCATGACATGGAAGAGATTTTATCACAAAAGCAACTAAACATCGTTAATTTGATAATAATGAAACACAACTTGCCATCATTTCCATTTTTATTTATTTGAGCATAAATGATGCCAAGTTTTAATTCAGTATGTACTGGCATTTCTGTATTTTGCCTTCTGCATTGATGTGCTTTGCCCATAGTTTCTAAAGGATTCTGAAAACCTTGCAAGAACACCAGGACTTTATACAATAGGCAGCAAGGACAATCATTTTTAGAGCTGCAAGACTGTGTCACACATGTGCATAAAAAAAGATCATCTGAGTAAACCACCCATTGGCCTTTGATTATTAGCTCCATATACATACAATGGTATTCATATTTGGCTTTAAAGGGATGGTGATAACCATAATAACATGATAAAAATAATAGCTGCTATTTACTGATGCCTTTTATGTACCAGTGTTATCCAGACAGCTCTAGGATTGTCCTAATTAATCCTCTCAACACTGTAAGACAAGTATTCTAATCTCTGCACTATAGCTTCCCATTTCAGAGTGTTAATTACTTATCATCCTTCCCTCCTAATTCTACCCATTGGAGAATAAAGGCGGCACTGCTCACCTATAATAGTATTTCTTCACAAGTTTAAGGCCACATTTGGGATTTACCATGTCATTTATTTAAGTGCTTAACCCTATGCATATAAAATACACATATGATTAGTTGCATTCTGCATATATATATGTATATATATGCATATACATATATATATAATCTGCACAACTGCTTTTGAAAATGTTACTGCCATTATTGAAATTGCTTCACAAAGAGAGATGCTTTAATGAGTAGCCTCTTTGGAAAAATCTCTCATAGTAATATCATTAGGCTAAGTCATAGAACTGTTAGAGATGGAAGTTGCTGCAATTTTTTTTAAAGAAGTTTTTCTTCAGTTTTGAATAAAATTTTATGTATATTCCAAGATGAGAAATAAATAGAAGTTATGTAAAATAAGAAGAATAAAAAATATAAACAGAAATGGGCTGGAAATCCTGGCTTTGATTTGTGGGGCAATTTTTAGCCATATCTATCATTCCATTAAAGTGTATGTCTTAGTTATTCCGGATAGCTACAAATCAGACATATACTTAAATCTTGTCCTCATAGAAAAGGCATGAATACATATAAGTCATAAATTTCTTTCTAATTTTAAAAATCAAGGATTCAATGGAAAAATACAGGGAAGCTTATAAAGAAGTGGAGGAGCCAGCTCCCAGGACATGGTGTTAGTGGTGTTTAAACAGCCTGGTCCATGTGAGACCAGGGGGAGAATGAAGCAGAAGGCAATGCAGATGGCTTTGAGAAGTGAATCACCAGCATGGTGGTGATCCAGGTTTGGTTGGGAATTAAATGGTAGGGGAAAGAAGGTAGGTCATGAAAGCTCCTGAAGGATGCTAACCTTTAAAGAGAAAAACATGATCCCAAGAACATTGAAAAGTCATAATTTTTTTCTTTTATTTCTTTAACTGAGGAGTGACATGATCCTATTTACATTTAGCTATATTTGGCTACTGTAATGTGGAGGACCAGATGGAGGAAAAAGGAGATGGAGAGAGGCCAGTTAGGAGATAAGAAAATAAAGTGATAGGCAATTATCATCTAAAGACATTTGCAAAAGAGACAGTTATGTCAAGAGAAACTGTGAGGGTTAGGATGGCATCGATAAAGTTTGTAGATCAAATGGAGAGGAGTTTAGGGGCAGGGCTTATCTACTCTCTTACATTCCTCTTGTGTCCACACATGACAGAAAAACATGTGATACTTGCCTTTTTGATCTTGACTTAATTCACTTGATATGATAATCTCCATTTTCATCCATTTTCTCACAAGTGACCTAGCTGCATTCCCTTTATGGCTGAATAAAATTCCAGTGTGTGTGTGTGTGTGTGTGTGTGTGTGTGTGTGTGTGTGTGTGTATGTACTATATTTTCTTTATCCATCATCACCAATAGACATCTAGGTTGATTCCATAGTATGTGCTGTACATGCTGATTTAAAGAGATCTCTGTGACATGTTGACATGAAGTTTTTAGGATAAGTATTCAGAAATGGTATCACTGGATCATGAGATAGATCTAATTTTAGTTTTTGGGAGAGCCTCCAGATTGATTTTCATAGTGGCTGGACTAATTTATATTCCACTAGAAATTTATCAAGGATGTCTTTTCCCCCTGTATCTTTACCAGTTTTATTTATTATTTGTTGTCTTAATCACTATAATTATGACTGAGGAGAGGTGAAATCTCAATGAGAGGTGCCTTGGACATTCTCAAAGCACACCTCTCAGTATGTGGGAGTATTTTTTAAAAGAAGTGATTAGATCTGAGGTAATCTGACTCAACAAATGGCCTAATCTAGTAATGGGTTATAATGGATTCTAAATTTGTAAAAATACAGTAGGTGAGTCTGGGTCAGCAGAAGCAGGTGACTGGGCATTTTTCCTTTGGGCGTGTCTTGTCCAGCTCTCTTCCTGTTGCAGTTCTGTTCTGTTTCCTGTCCATCAGAATGGGAGCTGCTTCACCATGCCCTCCCCATCACATGGAGTAAAACTTCGGAAACCATGACCAAAATGAAACTGTTTCTGAAGGCTCTTGGTCACAGATGTGAGAGTTCTAGAAACACAGCACAGCAACAAGATCAAAGACCAGAAAACTAAGAATCTTTAAGGGGATGCAAAAAAAACTTTGATAAAGTTAACATAATTTCATGATATTATACAATCATACAATAAATAAAGTATAGAGGAAACATAACTTAGAGTACTGAAAGCTATATTTGACAAACCAACATTATCCTGAAACTGTTCTATTAAGACTGAGAACATGGTATTGGTTTAAACTTTCACCCACTTTTATTTAACATAGCTATGGCCTGAACAACTAGGCATAAGAAAGACATAAAGGATATCCACATTATGAAGGGGAAAGCCAAGGTATACTTGTTTGTTGTAGCCATAATTTTTGGCTACTTTATTGTGTTCGTGTATCTACCATCCATATCCCTTCCACCCTAATCCTTTTCATTCCCCCAACACTAGTTAGGAGAGAAAGAAGGTTAGAGGGCCAAAGAAAAAGGGGAAAGGAGCATGGATCTACTTAGACTACTTCCTGTTTATCAGGGGCATTGAGTTCATTTGGGCAAGTCTAATCTTAGTTTTCATTTCTAATCAGCAACGAGCAGTCCAGCAACCAGCAATAGTTAAAAGTAGCAAAGGAAATGTTAGGGAGTAGCAACAGCAGGGACCACCAGCAGCAATGGAGCAGCAACTACCCTGACCTCTGCCGGCCTCACATTTATACCATCTCAAGGGTCCAGAACTCCAAATGTAAACTATCTGCAGCTGTAAAAAAAATCATGCCCCCTCTTTGTTTGGTGGCTGAGTCTCTAAAAACCCAGTGTCAAGGTTAGTTGACTCTGTTGGTCTTCCTGTGGAGTTTTTATCCCCATAGAAGGCCTGCAATACTTTCCCCTACTCTTCCATAAGAGCTCTCAAGCTCCATCTACTGTTTGGCTGTGGGTGTCTGCATCTGTCTGAGTCAGCTGCTGGGTGGAGCCTCTCAAAGGACAGCCATACTAGACTCCTATCTGCAAGCATAACAGAGTATTATTAACAGTGTTAGGGATTGGTGCTTTCCCCTGGAATTGGCCTCGTTGAGCCAGTTATTGATTGGCCATACCCTCAAGTCTTTGCTCCATCCCCTGTTTCTGCACTTCTTGTAGACAGGATAAATTTTGGGTTGAAAGTTTTGTGGGTAGATTACAGAGATTGACCCACCAACCAAAGAGCATACATGGCCTGGGCCTAGGCCTCCCCACACATATGGAGCAGATAGGCAGCTTGGTCTTCATGTGCATCAAGAACAGCTAGTGAAGAGGCTAATCCAAAAAGTATTGCCTGCTGGAGGAATATATTATTCTAGCTGGGCTGCATTGTTGGGCCTCAGTGGGAGAGGATGTACCTAGCATAGCACAAACTTGGTATACCAAGTTGGATGGATAACTGGGGGATCTCCCATCCTCTTAGAGGAAAAGGAGGGGGGAGATAGGAGGAAAGATTGTGTAGGGGGTGACAGAGAGGGGTTAAGGGCATGGAATATAAAGTGAATAAATTTAAAAATATGTAAATAATAAAATTTGAAAATCTAAAGAAGAAAATGATGTGTGTATAAAGTTAATACATAAAATGATAACCTTATATAATAAAAAGAAAAGTTTTATTGTAAGATAAAATCATGCCCTCTACTAGAGAAATAAGCAAATCATAGTTAGCAGTTATGGATAATGTGAAGCAGCCCCAAATCCTACACTTTGGATTAAAATGAAAACATAAATACATAACATAGCTGGGTTTTTAAAGAAACCAAAATTTTCACTACAATTTGTAAGTAACATATTCTTGTGTATAGACAGAGCTAGAGTCAGTGAAAAGTATGTTACAAATAATAAATAAATTGAACAAAGTAGCCTCTCTATGAGCTAATTATAAGTTATCTAAAAATGAAATCAAGAAATCAAGAGAATTCCATTTAAAGTGCTATAAAAGCAGCTAAGAAAAAATAACCTAAAATGAAAGATTTCTCTTCTGAAAAATACAAAGCATGGGTGAATGAAATAGAAGAGACAGACATAAGCAAAGAGAAAGATGAGCCATTGTCTTGGTTACTTTTCTCATTACTATGACAAAATACCCATCAAATGCTATGAGAAGAAGGGTTTATTTTAGTTGTGGTGTAGTAAGTCACAGCAGGGGAGGTACAGTGGTTGGAGAAAGCCATAAGCCAGGCCATGTCATCTCTGCTTCTTGATTGTATCCATTATCATCATCAGGGCACAGGGAGTGATGAATGTTGGCTCTCTATTTCTTTCTCCTTTCCATTAGTCTCAGACCCCAGCTCATGCAATGGTGACACAAACTTAGGTTAGGTCTTTTCACCTGAGGCAAACCTCTGCAAATACTCTCATAGACATGGTCAGAAGTTAGTCTTCCAGGTGACTCCAAATCCCATTAAATAGTAATGAAGATTAACAATCACACTTATGTTCCTGGATTAGAATAGTCAAAATATCCATACTACCTTAAGTGAGCTGCATATCTCTCCTATTCAAATATCAATACTTTTCTTTATAGAGATAGAAAACATGTAAACTTCATTCAAAGACACAACAACAAAAACCCTTAAACAATCTTGAGCAAAATGAAGAAAGCTAAAGGCATTATACTTTCTTATTTCAAAATATACTTCAAAGCTATAGTAACTAAATAAGTGAAGCATGGGTTTAAGAACCGATACCTAGGCCAGAAACAGAACAGAAAGGTAAGAAATAATTTATAGTCAACATACTTTTGACAAAGGAGGTAAAAGTACACAATGAAGAAAGGACAAATTTTCAATAAATGTTGCCAAGAAAATTGATGAAGAATAAAAATAGTCTGTCTTCCACCAGCTACAAATATTCCCAAAAATGTCAAATCTGAAGCTATCAAAGTACTAGAAAGAAATATGGAGTACGTGTTTTAGGACCTTGCCCTTGGCAAAGGTTTCTTTGAAAGGACTGCTCAAGTAACAAGGGAAAAATAAAACAAATAAACAATATTACATCAAGCTAAACTTCTGCACAGTAAGGAAAACAATTAACATAGCTAAGTACTGTAATGTACAGAATGGGGATAGTCTAACACTATGGCTGGCAGTGAATTAACACTCAGAACTTAAAAAGATCTTAAATAATTTAGAAAAAAAGACAAAACAGCAGCCACAGGCTCTCCCTTACAATTCATCCAGCTTCAAAAAACAGAACAAAACACGAGTTACATCATATGTCTGTTGACATCTCTCAAAGACAGAGATGGAAATGAAGAACAGGTATTCTAAACAATGCCATTCCTCAGCAAAATGTGGAGCACAGAAGGATAGAGCATCTGTGCTTACTATCAAAAAGACAAGAGGAAGATGATGCTGGGAAGACAGAGAAAGGGGAACTGCTGTACATAATATAAATTTTCACTGACTTCTGGGAATTTGTATCACTGTGTCTAGAAAAACTTGGTAGAACTGACATACCTTGCTACCACCTCACTGCCCAATGGAAACAAAGTCTGTACATCAGAGATACACATGCTTTTACGCTGATTGCAGCAGTATTTGCAGTAGACAGGATATGAACCAACTTAAATTCTTATCAATAGAAGAATGGATAATGGCAGTGGGCCATATACATTCTATGAAATACTACAATTCTATGAAAGAAGAACCCTTTTAATATTCAACACCACAGTTAAGACCCAGAGGATAATGTCACTGAATGAAACACATCCTGTATGGAAAGGAATAGACCATATCACCTCATCTGTGGAATTTTCAAGAGCTGATGCTATCAAGGTTGAGAGTTGTTTCCAGAGGCTGGGCAGGGTACAAAATAATGGGAATGGGAGGGATTGGTCAAGAAGTACAGTGGTACAGTCAGATGGGAGAAATAACTCCAGCTATTCTATAGCCCGATAGATGAATGCAGTTAACAGTGGTGTGCTGTGTAACTCAAGATAGCTAGAAGAGTAGATTTTAAATGGATTCACCAGAAAGACATAGTAAATTTAGAATGACATGTTAATTACCATAATTAGAGCATTGCCCAGTGAATAAGCAAATCAAAACATTCTACCATACACCATAAACCTGCACAGTTATCACTGCATGCCAATCATAATGTAAAAAGTTAAAGACCCAGAGTAAATATTACTTCTGCTTATAACATGTTGAAAGCATCTCTTCCGAAAGTCCTTCCAAGAACCCAGGAGCCTTCATCTCATTAGATTAAGAAATGTAGGAAGGAGAGAGAGAGAGAGAGAGAGAGAGAGAGAGAGAGAGAGAGAGAGAGAGAGAGAGAGAGAGAGACAGACACAGACAGTGACAGACAGAGACAGAGAGAGACATAGAGACACAGAGAGACAGAGACAGAGTGACAGATACAGACAGGAGGCAGAGAGAGACAGAGATGGGGGAGAGTGGGAGAAGAAGAGAATAAACAGAATTAGAAACACAAAGATTAAATCACTCTCATTTGCATGTTGAGTAAGGTGAAACCTGGGGGAAAATTCTAAAATATATTTGAGTTGCTAAGAGGAGTCACAAAGGTGTGAGGAGGTTCTGGGTAAATTCCTCAACACTGACTGTTAGGAAAAGATGCCATCACTTACAGACTTCCCCACAGGGTGTCCAATACTTAATATAACAAAAGTGTCTGAGACTTGGAGGAAGAAGATAAGAAAACCTTAATCAAAGTCATAAAAACCTGGACCAGTGTTGATCTGTACCACACCCACAAATGGCATCTCATAAGAACTTATAAATAGATATGGTCTACTGGATTAGTAAAATTTGAATAAAGCAACTTCTCCACAAAGAAAGTCTAATTTCCCTTCATGCCCCAGTACAGCTATATGTTATTTCTAGAATGCCCTTTCTATAATGAGAAGTGAAGCAACGTTAAATGAGGGATGGCTTATTGGGGAGCTTGGTTTAAGAGGTTTGGGTCCATTAAGCCTTGGCCCTGTTGCACTGTGCCTGTGGAGAGAGTGAACACCACAACAGAGAGCACGAGGAGGCAAAACTGTTCCCGCCATGGTTGTTGAGAAGTAGCAGGAGCCTCAATTCCCTGGAATGCCATTCTGACTTCTTCTTCTTCCCAAGTTTCAACTCCCATAGTATGTCATGTCTCCTCATGAAGAAGGCATCAAAGAGTGAGCTTTGGGGGGAACACTTAAGAGCCAATGAACCACAAACCCTTACTAATTTGAATGCTTATTAGAAAAAAATACTTTTCTAATATATAGGGGGAAATGCAGAAGAAAATTGTCAAGTTACTTGGATAACAGAAGAATTTGTATGTCTTTAATTTTTAAAGAAAAAGAGACAGGTCAATAAAAAAATCTTTAAAAATGATCATATAAAGAAGACCTTCAAATATAACTCAAGAATTGTAGATAATACCACTAGAGCATCCAAGCAGATCAGAACAAAGTAAAGAGATTTCCAGAGGTCAGAAAGCAAGGCTCATGATCCAAATTTGTTTTTGTGAAGTTCTACTGGAACACAACCATTTTGTGCAGCTTTGACACTAGGCTAGAAAAATTTAGTTTTTGTGATGTACCCATGAGCTGTAAGGCCTAAGTTATTTGCTCTGATTTCTTAGAAAAAGTTTGCCAACTCAACTTATAGCCATTCAGAACACAGTTTTACAGTTACCAATATTAGAATATTTAAACTATTGGAGACTAAAAGTTTTCTTATTAGAATCTTTATATTCTTTTTTATTAGTTTTACTTAGTAATAATTCCATTAAGGTTTATCAAGTATACATACTATAGGTGAAAAGTGCGTAAATAGTTCATGTTTCTACATTGGATTAATAAAAATCTGGCCTTGTATCATTAAGTAGTGATCAAATGCAAGCATGCCACTCTAACATACATTAACTCACGCAACTGCTCTATATATTCTAAGCTCCGAATGTAATTCACACTTTTTATAAATAGCAGAGCTGGGAATAGAGCCAAAGTCCCCAAGCTCAGTGCTCGGTCATTGCAGCACAGGCTCGTTTCCTGTGGTGGAATTCTTAGGGAGCTCACAATCCAGAACATAAAACTGATAACAGAGGAAATCATGCTGTGTGATAAATACTACTGATATATGGGGAAAAAATCTGGAGAAACAGAGGTAGAAAGAAATAATTACACCTTAAAGGACTGCTTGTGAAAGGTAAGATCTGAACTGAACTGAACTCTAGTGGTGTGTAGCAGGTGCCCGTTGTGATGAAAACAAAGGACTTTGCATGCAAAGAGATGGGACATGTAATGCTACAGAAATGATGGCATGGATTGTAGAGGAAATAATAAAGCTTGCAGTGACCTTAGTGTTTGTGGTGGCGAAGGAAACCAAAATGGAGTTAATGGCAAAGAGCTTAAAAATAAACGGTAAGCATACTGTTTAAAAATAATGGGGACTCATGGCTCATGAAGTCCTCTTTTCTTGCCACAAGAATGAGAGTCACTTGGCAGATGTTGACATTTCTGAGAAATTATGACCTATTGGATAGCTAAGAGGGAGGAGATGTTTAGGTTGAGAATGTTAAAAAATCAAATAGTTAGAATAGCTTTAAGCTATTTTTTTTGGAGGGGAACCTGGGAAAGGGAAAATTTACATGTAAATAAAGAAATTATCTAAAAAAAAAAAAAAAGAAATAAAGAACACTTTAAGGAAAGAGAAGAAAAAAAAAAGAATAGCTTTAAGCTCTGTAGATAGCATGGAATGTCTTCCATGGGGGAGATACAAGAGATTTGTTAGCAGCAATTAACATGATCTGATGTGTCCAAACAAGGTGACTGAGACAGTGAGGGAGCTGGGCCTATGGCTTGCAGTCTTTTCCAGACAGAATGCGAAGAGATCTAAATGAAGACATATAGTAGATTCTCCTTTTTGTGTTCCTGGGATTGTGGTATCTTCTGCTTGCATGGTCGTGAACATCTGGGGACATACTATATGCAAAGGGGATGAGATCTACAAAGAACTTGTGTTCCTTCCTCTCTTACAAAGCTAGATGGCATCTGGGGTCCTCTCATTGGTCAGTTTTTGTCCATTGTTCAGCTGTGTTCATGAATATAAAGCCTCAGACAAATAAATCATTGAATACTGGATTCCTAACTCCTGACCAGAAATACAAGGCAAGAGACATTACTCTAGAACACTGTCTGTAAACACCATCACACTCAGAGTGAGTTCTCAGCAGCAGCTATTCCATGATGGCCAACAGGTCTCTGCACATGGCCGAAGCACAACTCTTGAATGGAGAAAGGTACATGTCTGTCACAGGAAAAGCGACCAGATGGAAGGTTGTGATCAGTGACTCCTTCATACTTTTTCTGTAGGCAGGACCTTTCCCCTGGGGTTTTTGAGATTAGGAACATATGTGAGGAGAAACATTGCTGGTTTGAATCAATGCTACATAGAAAGTTAGTAAGACTACTTGTTTCTGTGCTCTAGGGTTAGGAGAAATGAGACTAGGTACAGAAAGAAGATAGGAGAATGAAATAAATAACCTGCACATGGGGAGGAAAGAGCGGGAATTTTGGAAAGAAGCTGTCAGTTTATCTAGTTTTGAGTAGATCTGATGTTATTAACCAAGTAAGTCATTATTTTTATTATAGCTCAAATAATCTCAGACGATAATGGTGATGATGAGGATGATGATGATAATGATGATAATTAATACTACTATTGCTATCACCACCACCACCATCACTATTACTACTATTTTGCAACAGTTTTTCATGTAGCCTAGGTCTTAATCTGACCAAAGACAGCCTTGAACTCCTGACCTTCTTCCCTCTGTCTCCCAAGTCTGGGATTACAGACATGAACTACCAGGCCTCCTTCATCTTAGATTTTAAAGGTATATTGGATATTATGTTATCTATCTGTGATATGAGTATTCCTTATTCCTAACAAATGACCACATACACTCATCTACAACACAAAGCTAAGCCATCAACCACATTTCCATCTTACATGATACATGTAGACCATGTGTGCCTATGTTTTGGTCAAGGGCTGGCAGAACGTGAAAAGCTTAAGAGGGGGGAATATCTGTTTCAACCTCAAATGAGAGGGTGTTGCAAGTTTCCTTCATCTTCTTGTGTTTGATTTTGTTCCACAAGTGATACAAAACTCCTTGTTTTGACAGCTCATTACAGAAATGAGTGCAGCTCAGTTGCCAGCTCATAGAATCCCAATTATAAATTGTTCTTTTAATAGCACTACACTTTTGACTAGCTCAGAATGCTTTTATCTTGTCTTCATGAATATTACTATAAAAAATTAACCAAGTAATTGTTGTTAGCATATGGATTTTCTACTATCAGAATGACAAATGTAAAAATCACTGATTAATAGTCCTATAAGTAGACTCCTCCTTGCTGTGCAGATGGTCATATGCAATGACCTCTTCCCAAATAGGTACACTCGTACACTCATACTTTATAAGCCTATATAAAACCTATATAAACAAGGTTTATATAAAGCCTATATAAAACAAACACTCAGGGCTTTTTCTGCCATGTCAGATGCTTGACATCATGTCTTAGATTGGCTTGATCTTGCAAGTGTAGGAAATACACTCCCTATACACATGTCCTTTTTTTTTTTTTTTTTGAAACTAAATGCCAGTCTATCTTCAACTCTTTAAACATTCTTGCTGCAGCATTTTCTCTGTCCAATAACATTAGGTTAGTGACAGGCCTGTGATTGGACAGGAATAGAGAGGTAGAGCTAGAGTTGGAGGAGAAAAAAGGGCAGGGGCAGGAAGAGAGAGGAGATCATCATGGGGGCAGATGATGAGGAAGAGTCAGAACCCACGTGGTTAGACAACCAAGCAAAGGTTTTTATAAAATAGATTAATTGGGTAAGAATATTGTCTTTATTATTTGGTTCTGAAATTATTGTATTGGCATCTTGTAATTGTGATCTTATTATTATATAAACCTGATTAGATAATTAAGCCTTAGGAGTCATGCTTTACCGGGTATTATGCATTAGATGAATGATTGTGTGAGTGTGTAAAGAGTTGCCTGTGAGCGAGATGTTGTGAATAGCTGGGAGAGAATCATAAGAGCCCGCTGGGACCTGGGGATGCCCGGACTGCACTGGCTCAAGAACAGTGGCCTGGCGGGAAAGTTTGTGGGGTAGATTCATTTTATATAATTCCCGCAACACATTCTGACTACAAGTCTTTTCACTGGGCTTCTGTTATCTTTACATCTGTTCTTAGACATATGACTCACTTTCTTAGGCTATGCAGATTCTTACATGCACACATCCACTCTGCATCAACATCAGTAGGCTCTCTTCCCACTGCCTGTCAATTTACTAAATATGTCTATCCCCTTTCAAACTAACTTCATCTTCTAACTCATCTAGATGGGATTCAACCTCTTCTAGAAATAGGTAAGTTTAGGACTCCTGCCAGAAGTAAGAAGTAGAAAAAAAAATAATGAAATACGACTAGCCTAAGCATCTTACAGTTAACTCATGACTGTGTGTGCATTGTATCTTTTCCCTTCAAGGAGGTCATGTGTGGCACCAGAGCTTTTGGGACACACAGCAAATGTACTAGGAGCTGAGATGCATTTTTTTGCATTTCAGTGAAAAACTAGAGCAGAAAGTGATGTCTTCTCTTCCTGTCCTTTCCACACCTTCCTACTTGAAATCTTCCAGGATGGAAGGGTATGCAGGTGCCATACTTACTAGGGTTTGCTGGACAACAAACTCTCCCAAATTTAGTTGATTGATTTATCTAGCTCATGATTTTATACATAACAATTTAGGTGCTTAGACTGGTGAGTCTGTAGATTCTGTCCATTTGACACGTGCATCTAGAGTTGGTTGCCAGGTCAACAAGAAATCGCTTGGTTTGCAGAGTGGGTAGAGTGTACAGTTGTGGCCCCCAATTCTATTCCACAGGGTCTTTCATCCTTCAATAAGTTATCTTGGTTAGGAGCAATAGAAGAATGTTAATGGAAATATTCAATTTCTCTACAAGCTTAAGCTGCAAACCTGTGTAACCTTTCTCCCCAGGCCCATTGACTAACCCAGGCAAGATGCCAGGCAGTCCAGACCCAGGGGTTGAACATTGAGTTTTGGACTCTTGCTGAAAGACATGCACAAGGAAACATGTCTATTTCTTCCATTTGCCACAAATACCAAGATGACTATGGGACCACCTACCTCTTGACTTCCTGGAGCTTAACTGATAAATGTCTTTATGGCTTAATTCACCAGGGGATGTTGTTTTTGTTACACTGAAGCAATTCTAGTAGCTGGCCATCAAACCAAGGAAGGAGGCTTCCTCTAGAAAATAAATAGTTCAAGTTAAACTCTAGCTCAGAACCCCTATACTCTTCGGGCTACTTTCAGTACTGGTCTGCTGAGTGGATGGCTCATTTTCTTCAGTCAGCTTTTTAGAGAATCAGCATTTCTCAGGTCTGTGCTTGATTTCCACTTCGAATTGTTGGCCTTTCAGCTCCTGTCAAGGTCACCAGGATAATCCCTATCCCCAGCTGTGTGTGCACTGGTCTCATAGCAAGACTCAGAAAAAGCCAGTCTGGGCCATGTTCCTTTATCCATCGCCTTTTCTTCCTGGGCCCTTTTCTCTCCTTCAGCACTTGCCACTCTGCCTGATGTGCAGCTGCACATGGACTTTGTTAATTGAATACAAGGATAAAACTTTAAGCAAGACACAGCAAGGACTGTATCAGCTAGACAGTCATTTGTCTTAACAAATATCTATTCTTAGATTTCACAGATCCCAAGGAAGAACAGAAGGGCTCCAAGTAATTTATATCTCATTATGAAGTTGTTTTAATTATGTTCCTACATTGGTGAACTTGATGTCTTAACATTTGCCTTACAGGTATGTGTTAGATACACTTTGTTCTGGACAATCACTAAAATGCCACGAGCACCTTGTCTGGGTTTTCTAGAAATGGAATTCTCTTCCCCGGGGGCATGGTTTTCAAGTACACCCCAAGTATTCCAAAGTCTACAAAGTGAACCAACTTTTTACCAACTACTAATATTTGAGCTACTATAAACCTGTTTTAATAATGCCAAGGTTGGGGGCTATTATACAACCAGAGGCAGCCCGCCTAGGCCTAGGGGAGTGCTGAAATGAACTACTATGCTGGGCCCTAAGTTTATGAAACCAGAGTTTCTATCTTGATATTTTATTCTCACAGAAACCATCACAAAGGACCCTGGTCACCATAAATAAACGTAGACTGATGTTTCCTCATGTGCTCTGCCATTCATGTGTTCTGTCTGTCTGTCTATATGTATGTCTGTTTGCCTGTCTGCCTGCCTGCCTGCCTGCCCGCCCGCCTGCCCGTCCGTCCATCTGTCCGTCCATCCGTCTGTCCGTCTGTCTGTCTGTCTGTCTGTCTGTCTGTCTGTCTGCCTGCCTGCCTGTCTGTCTGTCTCTGTGTCTGTCTCTGTGTCTGTCTTTGTGTCTCTGTTTCTGGCTCTCTATCTGTGTCTGTGTCTTTCTCTGTGTGTCTCTGTCTCAGTCTCTGATTCTGGCTCTTGGTCTCTCTTTCTGAAGGCATTTTAGTATCTTTTCAGTGGTCATGATTTTGTGGTCTTCGGGCTTCAGAGCACCTAAATAACAAGCCCATTCAACCAGAGCTATTTCCACTGCCCAGAGAAAGCTAAACCAAAGGGCAGGTTTTCTTTGTGCTTAGAAGTACTTAAAACAGAATGGACCACTGTAAGGAGACACAGACCCAGAATTTGTCAGCAAAATGAAGCACTCCATAAAGAGTTTACTTAAAAAGAAGGAGAAGGCCACAGACGGGAAAGACGACTAGAGAATCAGATTTGACTTCTTCATTGTGCTGCATTAAATGCCTCCTGAATAAGTAAATGAGGTTGGGCAGAAACTGCCTTCATGTCTCCCATTTTGACTTCAGAGTCTCACCAACATGACTACCTAAACAGGAGCTGAACAAGGATAACAATCATAGGCATACTAACAAGGACAGTGTGTTGGGGAGAACCCAGAAGGCCTCAACCTTATACAAAACAAACAGAAACAACCAAACAAAAACACCACCAAGAATGAGAGAAACAGTCTTCCTTAGGGACAGGCACACTAATTGCTTATATAAATACATAACTATGAGAAACATCAAGTAGACTGAGCAGGTTGTACTTATGTATTTAGGAATACATATTAATGGAACAAAAAGAGGTGATAAAGTTGCAAAAACTAAAGGAGAGGTATATGTGAGGGTTTAGAAGGAAGAAAGGAAAAGGAGAAATAATGTAAATATATTAAATCTCAAAAAAGTAGAAAAAACTATCATAGTTAATGCTCATATACAGCTAAAGCTGATAAACAGTGGAATGGGGACTTTCTATTGAAAGAAGACCCATAGAGCAACAGCACTGTACACTACCTAGGAGAGCAGTGTCCTGGAATCAACCTGTACTAGTATGGAAGATACAGTTGTGTATGTTCCTTCTTGGTGTTCATTGATGCTTGGTGGGTAGTTGAAATAGAAGAGTACAGTTATAATTGGTAAAGTCCTTCTGATCCTAGATCAAGAGCTAGCTGCTAAATATTTATCTGCACATCATCACTTAGGAGTGGAGCATCTTAGAAATTTAGCATCTCAGTCTCCCTATCTCAATCAATACTTTTCTAATTTGAATATTCATGTGAACTGCCTAAGACTCTTACTAGTATGGTCAAACTTTCAGCATGTGTTCAAGGCACTTTAAAAGGCATCTTCATGCTGTCTGGAGTTGATAACCTGCTGACAAAGGAAAAATTAGTTTTTTTCCAGTGGAGTCTCACTGAGTATGTTAACCCCACTTCAGTGCAGCCCCATGTTCAGGTGTAGCTGGCCAACGCAAAACAAGCTCAGTGGTATTTCTAGAGACCTTTGTCTCATTTTATTTTGTTGATCATTTTTTGTCTTATTGGTAATTGGCTTATATATTATTGTTTTCTGGTTTTGTGGTTTGGTGGTGGTGGTGTGTGTGTGTCTATGTGCCTCTGTGTTTCTTGATTTTTTTGCTTTTTAAAGAGAGAGAGAAGTCTTGGAGTTGAATATATGGGGAAGATCTAGGAGAAGTTGAGGGAGGGAAAAGCATAATCAAAATACATTGCATGAAAAAAAGCCAATAAAAATATGCAACTTTATAGAGCAGCCATGAGGAATAGAATCTAAAACTCTCACTGGATATCTAAAGCCATGAGGAAGAGAGTCCACTATATAAATATTGCATTTTGAGACATGAGAGTAAAGCTTGCATATATTTAATTTTCCTTTTTGCTTTCTTCATGATGCAGATTTGTTCTTGTCAGAGATTTTAGCTTATTTTTGTGTGTGTGTGTGTATTAAATCAAGAATCTTCACCTTTGTAATGAAAGAAAGCATCCTCTGGCATCCTTTGCCAGTCCAAACGGGCAGTATGATGACTTTTGTACTTTGAAGTCATTATTATGTAAAATATGGGTTTCCTTGAATACAAATATTGAAACACTACAGCAACCAATACTTCATGAATAGGCAGGTAGCATATTTAGCATGGCTACAATGAACAAAGGGATGACCTGTGTTCGGGGATACTAAGACTGATACACAATTTAAAAGTGAGAAGTTGTTTGTGGCTGGCATTTTCCATGTGTTGTCTTTGATTAGAGTTGTCTTTGGGTGCATAAAATTGTAGCAAGTCAAACTGCAGGTAAAGGGGGCAGGGCTATTATGTGCTGCACTGCAGTGCTGTAACCGCACCAAGTCCTCTCATTGAATGTCTCCAAAGAACTCTAGGTCCCTTATACCTACTTCTCTTTAGCTTGCATCGATTATTTCACTGTTTGTTCTCACTGCTAAATTCAAATACAATCTCTGCTATCTTAAGAAGAAATAACTATTCTGCTTATTTTCCTCCCTAAATTCCATCTAGGATTCTCTTGGGGGTAGTTCTTTAATTACTTATTCCTTTTATTACTATTAATCCATTTCTTGGTATAATGATAGAACATTATAGGCAATTTATAAAGAATAGATATTTGGGTTTTGGAGAGCTGACTTGGGGCTGAAAGCACTCACCAGATAATCATTAGGGCCGGAGTTTATGTCTTCATAGTTACAGAAAGCCAGATGAGGTAACACAGGTCCTCATCAGTGCTCCTACCACTGATGTGAGGGGCAGAAGAATCCCTGGAAGCTCATGGCTCAGCTGGTTTGGCAGTACACAGCTGTAAACAAGAGACTTAGTCTCAAGCGATATAGATGGGCAAGATGGACACCCAAGGTTGTATTCTGACCTTCATGTGCAGCAAAAAGGAGAGAAAGAGGAAGGGGAAGGGAAAGGAGAAGGAGGAGTAAAAGAAAAAGAGGAAGGAGAAGAAAAAGAGGAAGGAGAAGAAGAAGAAGAAGAAGAAGAAGAAG
>JADRCD010221167.1:0-33664 GCA_019843815.1 Montemys delectorum
AGATAGATAGATAGATAGATAGATAGATAGATAGATAGATAGATAGATAGATAGATAGATATGGAGATAGAGATATATACATATATGTATACACACACATTATATGTGCCTATGTGTTCAATAATGTTTAATGTTTAAATAATTTTAAAGTTTATTTCTTCAAAACATTTATTTATCCATAATCATTTCTTCTAGACTTTTGAGATAATAAGTACATTATAATAGACTTTTGAGATAATAAGTACATTATAATATCACTACTTTCATCATTCTCTGACTATACAATAGCACATGAAAACTTCTTGCTCCAGTGCAACTGTAGCTTAACCCATTGACCAGCTTTGTTGCAGGTCTCAAGTCTACCAAATACTGTCTCCTCTCCAACAATCACCATTCTACTTTATGCTCCTGTGTAATCAACCTTTGGCCATACATGTAAATTCTACAAATAACGAGCTCATTTTATATTTTATACATCTATATTACATACTTATCCCCTCACTCAGTTTATCTTGCTGATCCTGAGCCTCTTCCATAACATGCCCCTCTGCTTGCATATTTATTTCTTTATATTCCACATATAAGAGAAAAACATGTGACATCATCTCTCTGAGTTTGACTAACTTCCCCTCATTTCCATCCATATTTTTCTGAAAATGGCATGATTCCATTCTTCTTTATAACTGAATAAAATTCTATTATGCATAGGCAACATATTTCTTTAGCCATTCACCTATTGATGGCACCTAGATTTGTTCCACATCTCAGCTGTCTGAACATCTAAACACAGATATGCAAATATCTCTGTAAGATTCTTACTTAGCCTCCTTAGGTTATGTATCCAGGAGGATATAGCTAAACCATACAGAAATTCTATTTTTAGTGGTATTCTTTCTTCTTTTAGAGAAACATCTACACTGGATTCCATTAGTAGTTTCACCAATTTCTATTCTCATTATCAATGTGTAAGATTTTTCTTTCTACACATCTTTATTTGATGATGGTTGTTCTGCCTGAAATGACATGGAATCACATGGTAGTCTTGGTTTGGAGATCACCTTCTTAATTTCTCCCATGAATGAGATCACTGGGTACTTGTTTTTAATGTACCTGTTTATCTTTCTTATCATAATGATCTCCAGAGATGTCCATGTTTTGTCATAAATGTCAGGGTTCTATTCTTTTACAAACAAGTAGTATTCTATTCTCTCTATATAAGTCATTTTCACTGTCTATTTCTCAGTTGATGGACTCTTAAGTTGTTTCCATTTATTGACTTTTATAAATAAAGATATGATAGACATGAGAACACAGTGGGCTTTTTCACTTATTGGTTTCATTTCTTCTGAATAATCACCAGTAGTAGAAATGTTGAATCACATTGTAGATCTATTTCTGATTTTCTAAGAAATATCTATAGTGTTTTCCACAGTGGTTCTACTAATTTTCTTTCCTTTTAAATGTTTTTACTTGAAATAGAATTATGTCATTGTCCCCTCTTTTCTCCTTTCAACCACTCCCAAGGTCCCACTCCTCAAACCATTTTCATTCCCCACCCCAACTCTTAAGTTGATAGCCCCTCCTTTTTTTTATTCTGACCAACAGTTTGCCAGATCCATATTTCTCAATATCATCAGTGGCACTCTTTATGTTTACTCTTTTTGGTAATAGTTATTTTTCCTTTCATCAAATAGTATTTCACTTTCCTGATGACTAGTAATATCAAATATATTTTCATATAGCTTCCAGCCTACAATGAAATAAGAAGCAGAGTCAGATTTGGCAGTGGTGGTGTACGCCTTTAATCCCAGCACTTGGGGGGCACAGGCAGGTGGATTTCTGAGTTCAAGGCCAGCCTGGTCTACAGAGTGAGTTCCAGGACAACCAGGGATATGCAGAGAAACCCTGTCTCAAAACAAAACAAAAAAAAAAGAAAAGAAAAAAGAAACAGAGTCAGAAGAATCAATGGTTGTAGTAAATATTTAATTTCAATCAGGAGTTTCTACCCCACCTCTGATCACTCAGCTCTCAAGTAAAAGACACATAATTTTATATGTTTATAATAAGTCTTTAAGAAACTAGAGCTGGGCAGACATTTAACCTCTAGGTTATAAAAATCTACTTCCCTATCAATAACACTGACTTGTAACTTGCCATGTTCCATCTGGGCAGCTCTTAACTCTAATTGGCCAGCCCTTATGACCATGTCTTCATGACTCACATACAACATGTTGTCTTCTCCTCTCCACCTTTTCTCTCTCCTCTTCCTCTCATGGTATGACCCCAAGACCAGGAACCAAAACTCTACCTATCTTTCTTCTGGACAATAGGCTGGATGTATGGATCCGGAATAACTTGGGGAGTAAGATTATATAGCATCACTTGGGTCTACATGAGAATCTCCAGATCTCTGCAGGCAACCAGGGCCAGTCTTTACCATTACAATACATAACAACAGATCAAACCATATCAATCAACTAGAAAGCCTTTGGGCCAACTAGCCTGGATCACAAAACACAGTGGCAAAGACAAGAGAGGTCTTGCCTTAACAAAATTATCCTCTGACCTCCATGGATGGGTCAGGACATACACATGTCCACACTTTCTCATACATTCACAAACACAAATAAATACTTTCAAAAGTCAGTTTTGATATATTGCACACTTCCTGATTGTACTATTTATTTCTTTGTTTTTATTCACATTTGTCTTGGGATAGTGGGGCTTTGCAGGGTAGAGCAATATGAAATATGAAAAAAATCATAAAGTGATCTCCACAAACTTGCCAATTTGAACAGCTATTTTCATAGAGCTATGGAATGAAGTGAGAGACCATGACACCTGCTATATGTATAATAATAAGAAAAGACACTGTGAAGAAGACAGAAAAGACGGTTCCTCTTTTCACTACTCTTTCAACACTGAGCATTAAAAACGACACCTTGTGCTTAGAAGGAAAAGGAACATAGTCTTGGCTGCACTGAGTATCAGGATGGGAATGGTGATTTATAATGCCAGACAGAGCCACATGACTCCTTCCCTTATGTTGGTCTGCACAGGCTCATCAGATGGTACCCGGTTACTCAGAAAGTTAACTGACTGTCAACACAGCCCTTCCTCAACCTAAGGCAGCAGACCAGAGAGCAAGATCCCACTGCTAAGGATCAGGGCACAAATGTCAGAATGGAATTTGCTTGAAACTCAGTATCAAGCCTGCTACAATGAGACTGAGCATCAGTAAGAAACCAAAGGCCCCTATACATAGAGCAGCGCTGGCAAACAGATTCTATTTAGAATCAGCATCATATCTGAGACAGTGCTAGATCTATCCATGGTCCTGAAATAAGACCTAAGCCTGTGAATCAGGCTTACATAGAGTAATAAAGATGCCATGGCACAAGTCAAGCAAAATCATCTGAAGCTTCAGAAAGGAAATTCTAGATTCAGTGATGATGTGCATTTGAGGATAGACTGAGACCCAGTTTCTCATTCCTAAGTATGAATGAAGCTGACCCAGAGAAAAGCAAACATGCAAAATCAAGCAGAAGACTCAGGCTCCTGAAGACATCAACATCAGCTATGCATCTGCTTTCAGTAGGTTCAAACGAAGTTTTCCACTTTAATTTTCTTTATAAGTCAATTTATAAGCAGATAAAATTTTCCAGAAGTATAATTACACATAAATATGTGTGTATGCTTAAATGCTTATATAGATATGTATACAGTGTATATTTATAAGTGCCTAGACACACAGAGAGATGCATAAAAGTTGAAGTATGTTGGACACAACCAGAAGAGTCGTGATTGATGCAATGTTTAAGAAATGTGAGTTTCCCTACTCTCTTTTCCTGTCTGCATGTCTTTATTTATGTCACAGAAGACTGCTGAAATGGATATATTAGACTATAAGCTACAAGGCTATAAACTATTGCCTTACGTAATAAACCATTCTACATAAGATAAAACAATTTAAAGGAAAAGTAAACATTATTGTATCTGAGGGTTTTTATTGCTACTTTTACACATTTTTGTCTTTAAAGATAAAGAAGTCACTATGTATTATGGTCTCTATTTAAATAAAATATAAAATACCACAAATTCTAAGACCTGAGGTACAAAAGGCATGGATTTTCTTTGTTCTCATTTTAATCTTTGTTTGTTTGTTTGTTTTAAAGCTTTTATTTTATTTTTAGTTATATGTATATGCTTGTGTCTGAGTGTGTGCACATGAATGCTGGTGCCCTCAGAGACCAGAAATGGGCTTTGGGTCCTCTGAAGCTGCAGTTACAGGAGATTGTGAGTCAATCAGTGTGGGTGCTGCATATTAAATTTGGATTCCGTAGAACAGCAGCAAGTGCCTCTTACCCCAGAAAGATCGTTTCAGCCTCTGTTTATTGTTTTGAGACAGCATTTCCATCTGAATCCAGGATGACCTATAATACACTGTGTAGCCTAGGCTTGTCTGAAACTCATCATATTCACACCTAAACTCCCCAAATGTGGGGCTTACAGGAATAATCCACTACACACACTTTTATGCTTTACAAAATTAAATCTGAAAACTTACTTTAAAAGCTCCAGAGAACAACAGAGTGCTATAAAGTATTTACTGGAAACTCTTGCTTTATACTTTGAAAGATAGAACTCCAAAAAGCTATACCCAATTTCAACTCTGTCATTTGGAAAGTAAATGTGCTGCATCCTAAATTCTTTCTCATGCAGGTGTACAATCTCACCATGTTTCATTGCTAAACTTAATAGTAGATTGCTATACCATGTATAAAATATGAGAACAGAAGAGAATAGGATGATATTGAGTCTTACCAAGTAGGCTAAGGAATAAATATAAAGTCACTTGTTTTCCTTGTGCTGTTTCTCTGATTCACAGGGTTCATAGATAGTGAAAAAAATCAGGAGGGGGTGCAAAGTCATCAGGAGGCTCCACCCTCTTGCCATTTCCTTACCAAAAAAAAAAAAAAAAAAAAGAAAGGAAAGGAAACTTGGTTCCATTTGGCTCTGATGGAATTTGAAATGCACCCTTTAAGAATTACTCTCTTTCCATGGTATTCCCTTTGAGATAGAATTGAATGTTTTTCTAAGAACACACAACATAACCAAGCATTTGTTGGTGGTATGATTCCTCCAGGTACAGTCAATGTTTCTTGCATACCTGCTCACTAAATAGAAAATGCTTTTGTGGGCCTATGACGTAGCATAGATGCTGTAACCTTTAAATGATGACCAGAACTCTAATAAACATCAACCTGCACTTCCAAACATGATTATATCAGTAAGTATGATCAGTGATACCTCTAGTGTCTGCTAATCATTGCTTTCTTTCCAGGGCACATAGTATGTCTCCCTCATCTTCTCTCTCACTGAGAGTTACCAGCCAGTGTAAGAAAAGATTGTGTGCAGCCAATCTGCTGCCTGTGTCAAGACTCTGTTCAATATTTCAGTGTTTCTAAAACTGATGTGCTGCTAGTCTGATTCTGCCTGCAATCTTGTTTTCAATTTCTATCTGCCTCGGGCATCCTCCTGCTGCCACATAGCCATATGAACCTAACTGCACCACATGCGGTGCCAGATGCTGAAAATGCCAGGATCCCAAAGCATGTGACAAATGGATGATCTGCTCTTTCCCTTATAATTAAATGAGAAACTGTGGGTATATTGTCTCCTGCTTGGACCTATCAGAATATAGCCAACAGATGTCACTGCACATGACTCATGTTAAATACAAAGCAGAGATGTAAATGCATCCCCTAAAAATAATGGCAAGGACAAAACCTTCTGGGGTTTTGTGAAGAAAATACTGTGTTAAGGTGAAAGAAATGAGAAGAGTGCCCAAGGTAACCAGCTCTTCATGGCCTCTGTCCAAAGCCACCCTTGCCTTATGCTTTAACGCACCTGTCATTTCCTATTATGGGCTTCCTAGGCACTGGGTTGGCAACGAGCCAGGATTGAACCCACTGGCAACCGTTCATCCCATGTCTATCAGCATGTGCTCTGAAAAGGCCTCAGACCACTCAGACTCGCCGGCAGCAGAAGCTTGTGCTTCCCTTGATAACTGCTCCCTCCCAGAAAACAGCATTCGGCACAGAAAGCGATAGCGAAACACAGGCTTTTGTCTCAGCACTCTCTCCCTGCTAATAAGCGTTCCTTTCGTAAACGTACAAATCCAGACTATGCCACACTGAAAAAGGGTTTCTCTTAAAAATAAAACCAAGTAGTGCAAACAAGATCTGCAGCATAAGTCATAGCCATTAGGACACTGCAGATGAATTGCTGGTGATGAAAAGTACAAGATGGATCAGTTCAACATCGGAAGAGCAAGAAAAAGAAAGAAGAAAACTGGAACTCACGATTTCATTGTAGACATGCTCTGGATTGCCCGGCATGCCTTGATGCCGACGATTGAACTTTTGTGTTATCATCTACAGTCTCAAAAACTGATTTTTTTTTTGTCCTGGGGTTAGTGCAAGCACAAAATAATCCAAAATACTAGGGTTTTTTTTTTTTCATTTTAATTTTGTGTGAGGGTATGTGGGTTTGTGAATGTCTGTGCATGTGTGTCTCTATGTGTTATATTTGTGTGTATAGGCACACATACCACACCACATACAGGTGAGAGGACTTTTAGAAGTGGATTTTTTTTTCCCTTGTGCTTCAGGTTCCAGATCTTGAGCTCAGGTCATCAGAATTGTGCAGCACACCCTTTTCACCACATTAAGCATCTTACCAGTACAAATACTGCATTGTTTAGAGCTAATAACTCAGTTACTGAAAAAAAAATTAAAATCTGCTGTAAGGCTGATAACAGTTTTCAGACACTCACACTTCCTTTAAAGAAAATTTGAAATTATTAAGTGGGAATACACATTTTTCAGACAAACGTTATGACCTAAAATATCTTAAGGAATAATAATGTGATAAATAGTACACCTACTTCCTCATATGCAAGTCAATAAATGTAAAAAAAAAAAATCACACCAATGGACTTAAAGTTTTTGTTTTGTTTTGTTTTGTTTTAAATCACATGTTCCTCTTAATAGTGCAGAAAGGGTCTTTTAAGAAAATCCAGCAAGTCTTCATTATAAAAGCCTACAGGAAGGGAACAAAATACCCAGGGCAGGAGCTGCAGAGACAAAGTGTGGAGCAGAGACTGAAGGAAGGACAATCCAGAGACTGCCCCACCTGGGGAATCCATCCCATACTCAATCACCAAACCTAGACACTATTGTGGATGCCAGCAAGTACTTGCTGACGGGAGCCTGATATAGCTGTCTCCTGAGAAGTTCTGCCAGTGCCTGACTAATACAGAAGTAGAGGCTCACAGCCATCCACTGGACTGAGCACAGGATCACCAATGAAGGAGCTAGAGAAAAAACCCAAAGAGCTTGAAGGGGTCTGCAGCCCCATAGGAGGAACAACAATATGAACTAACCAGTACCCCCAGAGCTCCCAGGGACTAAACCACCAACCAAAGAGTACACATGGTGAGACTCATGGCCCCAGCCACATATGTAGCAGAGGGCCTAGTAGGTCATTAATGAGAAGAGAGGCCCTTTGTCCTGTGAAGGCTCTATGCCACTGTGCTGGGGAATGTCAGGGCTAGGAAGCAGGAGAGGGTGGGTTGGTGAGCATGGGGAGCAGGGAGGGAACAGGGAGTATTTTGGAGGGAAAACCAGGAAAGGGGAGAACATTTGAAATGTAAATAAAGAAAATACCCAATAAAAAAGAAAAAGAAAAAAATCCTAAAGGAAACATATCTCAAGACAATATAAGCTATATATGAGAAGCACAAACAACATTATCATAAAGGAAGACTGTCTTGCAGCAATCCCACTGAAGTCAGTAACAAGACAGGGGTGTCCACTATCCCCATTACCTTTTAATATTATGCTAGAGCACTGGCTGGAGCAATAAGACAAGAGAAGGGAATTAAATGGATACAAATAGGGATGGAAGAAGTAAAACTATCCCTATTTACAGGTGTTATATTATATGTTAGAATTCCTAAAATTGGTATCAGAAAACATCTATAAACAATAAGCAAATCTGGCAATATAACAAGGTACATGAGCAACCTACATAAATCAATAGATTTATGTACACCATTGGCAAAGAAAGAGAGGTGGGGTTACAGACACACTCCCATTCACATCAGCCCCAAAGAAAGTAAAACACCAAGACATAAACCCCACCAAGGAAGTGAACAAGCTCCAAAGTTAAACCTCTGAAACTAAAGATAGAGACACTAGAAAATGGAAAGACAGTCCATCTTCGTGGATTGACAGGATTAATGTTGTAAAAAAATAAATAAATAACCATTTTATCAAGAGTTATTCACGGATTAAAGGCAATCACATTTAAAAATGCCCATCTCATTCATCAAATCACAGAAGACAACAGATATCCAAAACAATCCTGAGTAAACAGAGAAGTACTAGAGAGTGCTGGAGTATACAGATTTCTAATAATTCTAAAGCAATATATTAAGGTACATTATAGAACTATACAACCATAATAATAGAAACAATATGGTACTGCTGCAAGCATACACAGAGAATAATTAAACAAAATTAAAGACTCAAAGATATGTAACATCAGCCACTTAATATTTGACAAAGATATTGTGGTGGTTTTAATGAAAGTGGCCCCCATAGACTCCTAGCAATTATTGGAGCATAGGTTTATTGGCATTATTGGATGTGTGGCTTTCTTGGAGTGAGTATAGCCTCGTTGGAGGGAGTGTGCCACTAGGGGTGGCCTCTCGGGTTTCAGATGCTCAAGCCAAACCCAGTGTCTCTTTCTTTTCCTGCTGTCTACAGATTCAGATGTATGTAGAGCTCTCAACCCATGCCTGCCTGCATGCTGCCAATTCTGCCACCATGACCATAAAGGACTGAACCTCTAAACTGTAAGTCAGCCCCAATTAAATGTTCCCTTGTAAGAGTCACTGTGATAATGGCATCTCTTCACAGCAATAAAAACCCTGAGACAGATGCCAAAAATATATACTGGAAAAAAAAATAAAGCATTTTCAACAAATGGTGCTAAGAAAATTGATGTCCAAATGCCATTGAATGAAATTAGACTCCCTGTTGAGCATCTTGCACAAAAAAGAATCTCCAAATGGATCACAGACACAAATATTTGAAACACTGAAAATCTAAAAGAAAACATATGGGTGTGATGTAGGTGTGTAGCAGGATTTTTCTCTGTCCAGTCACATTAGAGCAGTGGCAGGCCTGTGATTGGACAGGAAAAGGGAGGTGGAGCTAGGAGTTGGGGAGACAGAGAGAGGTCGCAGGAGGAGGGAAACCAACAGACCAACAGGAAGAAGATCCTGGTTCCACTTAGTTTTAAATGGCAACAAGTAGCTAAGATCTTCACAAGGTTAGAATAATCGGATTAAAGTTTTATTGACTGGCTCTGAAATTGTTGCATTGGCATCTTGTAAATTGTGATCTTATTGTTATATAAATCTGATTGGATAATTAAGCTTTAAGAGTCGTGTTTCTACTGGGTAACTAGGCGTTGAGATGGCTGATCGTGGGGTGCATGGGTCTTTGCCGGGAAGTGAGATGAACTCTCTAGCTGGGAGAGAGTAGCTCGACGATGAGAACACACCAAGCGGGACCCCACCAGGACATAGTGTTGTGGTTCGCCAGTACCTGTACTAGAGCAGGAACACTGATCAGCGGGGCAGAAGAGATAGCGGGAAAACTTTTTTAATATTTCTCTCAACATAGGTGTAATAGAAGACTTTCTAAATGGGACTCCATTTGCCAAAGAATTAAGTCTAGCAATTAAGAAGACTTCATAAAACTGAAAATCTTCTGCACAGCTAAAGAAAAGAGATCAGCTGGGCAAAAAGGAAGCCCAAAAAATGGGAGAGAACCTTTGCCAGCTATCCATCTGACAGGGAATTTATATAAAGAGCCAAAAGGAAAAAATAATCAGAAAAGAAAAAAAGAAGAAAAGAAAACAAAAGATATCAGTTCCAAAAAAAAAAAAAAAAAAATAGGCCTGTGACATAAAAATGAGTTCTCAGCTAAAGAAAAGTGGCTAAGAAATATCTCCAAAAATGATAAACCTCCCTAACAATTAGCGAAATGAAAATCAAAACGACTTTGAAATTACCTCAGTTAAAATGACAAAGATAAACAGAACAATGAACAACGCATGCTGGAGGTGGCGAGAAAGAAAGCACCCTCATTCACTGTTTGTAGGATTGCCAACTGGTCAAGCCACTATGGAAATAAGTGTAGAGAATTCTCAAAAAGCTTTAAAAAAAAATCTCCCATCTGACCCAGCTATACTACTCAATGGCATCTGTCCAAAAGACTCATCTTACTCCACAGGTACTTGCTTAGCCTTGTTCATTGCTGCTTATTAACAACAGCAAGGAAATAAAAACAACCTAAATGCCCTTCATTTGACAAATAGATAATTAAAATGTGTTACATATATACTACTGACTATTCTTTAGCTGCGAATAAAAATGAAACTATGAACTTTGCAGTTAAATGGATGAAACTAGAAAAGATCCTATTAAGCGGGATAACCCATTACACAAAGACAAACATTCCATGTTCTCTCTCATCTGAGGCTCTCATCTCCAAATCTTCAGACATGAGTACATATCCTAGAGTAACTGCAAAACCCAAGTAAGAAAACAGGACCATCTCAGGGCAGAGGGTGTGAAAAAAAATAGAGAAGGTACAAGTGATTTGATCATAAAAATTGGAAAAACAGAGGGACTCTAATGAGTGAGAAAGATGGCAACAAATACAGAAGAAGGAGAGATGAGAGTAAAGTTACAACAGGGTATCCCAGAAAGTCTTACAGAAGCATACTATTAACTATCTATATAAAAGCACTATAATACATATAAATCTGTGTATAAATGCACATATACAGTTTAAATGAAATTTTTTAACCCGGACGAACATGCTCCTTTTAAGAGCCAAAGACAATCTAACAGAAGTCTCAACACCTTGCATGAGAAACCCTATTTTGAGTTGCTGGTCATGGTTGTTCAAGAAACTCCCAAAATGTTATGGGCTATTGCTTCTCTTTATTTCACCACACCCCCTAAGATAGAAAGTAAATTCCTATTGCTGAAGACACAAGGCCCTTTAAGCACAGAGCCCAAAGGTGCCTGGACTGGAACTGACCTAAAAGCCTCCATCCCGAGAACTAGTTTTTATGGTAACAGAAGGTGCTATACAAGCTTCCAAAGGACCAATCAATCAACAATCCTACCCAGTTATAATGCCTGTGAACCACAACAATGAACAGTGTTGTGCAATCACCCTAATGGTGTAGTCGAGTCCTTTATACCTTGTTAATAACCAACAACTATCTAATTGAATTTAAAACCCACCTAACAAAAGGGAAATCATGCCAGGTACTAGAAATCTAGCCAGCTACCCCAGGACTAATGAAGTCATAGATCCTGAAAGAAAACCATGCAACAGATCAAGACCATTACAAAATACTACAGCCAATCAAAATGCAGAGCTATGGAGTCTAGTCCAATTGAAAACAGCTATAAAATAATTCCTGCACCTAAGGCTCAGGGAACATTTCAGAGAAGAAGGCAGCAGAAAGATTGTAAGAGCCAGAGGAAAAGGAAGTTTGCTAGGAGGCTGTGGCTCCTAGTAATGTCAGAAAGTACACACATACTCTCATCAGCATGACCAACTAAATGTGAGTGAAAGGAGACTGATAACAGACATGCTACAGTGGATGGGGGAAAGTACAAGAGGCTTCAACCCTACACAAAGAGCTACAGACAACTAAGTTATCTAGTCTTAGAACATGTACCTAGAAGTAACACCATATATACCTTATATATGCTGAGAACATTATGCATACATGTATGTGACAACAGTTATTTAAAAAAAAAATGCCATGAATTGAAAGAGAACAAAGAGAGGCATGTAGAAAGTTTTGAAAGAAGGAAAGGGAAGGGAAAATAGTATTGTTATAATAGCAATAAAAATAGAATAAATAATTTTAATTGGATATTTTATTTATTTACATTTCAAATGTTATCCCTTTTCTGGTTTTCCCTCTGCAAAGCCCCTATGCTCCCCCCTCTTACCCTGCTTCTATGAGGGTGTTCCCCACCTACCTACCCACTCCTGCCTCACCTCTGTAGCATTCCTCTACACTGGGGCATCAAGCCATCACAGGACCAAGGGCCTCCCCTCCCATTGATGTCATATAAGGCTCCTTCAGCACCTTGAGTCCTTCCCCTAACTCCTCCATTGGCATCCCTGTGCTCAGGCTGTGAGCATCTGCATCTGTATTGGTCAGGATCTAGCAAAGCCTCTCAGGAGACAGCAATATCAGACCTCTGTCAGCAAGCACTTCTTGGCATCCACAATAGTGTCTGGGTTTGAAGTCTGCATGTGAAATGAATCCTCAGGTAGGACAGTCTCTGGGTGGCCTTTCCTTCAGTCTCTCTTCTACTCTTTGTCCCTGTACTTCCTTTAGACAGGAGCAATTCTGGGTTAAAATTGTGGAGATGGGTGGGTGGCCCCATCCCTCAACTGGAGGTTATGCCTAACCTCTGGTTATGGTCTCAAAAGGTTCTCCCTCCCCTTTGTGAGGTATTTCAGCTAATTTCATCCCTGTGGGGTCCTGGAAGGGTCTTTCTTTCCTGGCATCTGGGACGTTCTGAATCCTATGCCCAGTTCCCCATCAGCCATTGCTACACACCTCTGTTCAATTTCCTTACCCTCTGTACATCTCCTCTATCTCCTCCCATACCTGATTCTTCCCTCCTTTTTGCCCTCCCCCTCTTCTCTTCCTCCCAAGTCTCTCCCACACTGTACTTCCCTTGATTATTTGATTATTTTGTTCCCCATTCTAAGTAGGACTGAAGCATCCACTCTTTAGTCTTCCTTCCTCATGAGCTTCATGTGGTCTGTGAGTTGTATCATGGGTATCGCACGCTCTTTGCCTAATATCCACTTATCAGTGAGTACATACCATGAGTGGACTTTTGTGACTGAGTCACCTCACTCAGGATGATACACATCCATCCATTTGCCTGTGAATTTCATGAAGTCGTTGTTTTTAATAGCTGAGTAGTATTCCATTGTGTAAATGTCCCACATTTTCTGTATCCATCCCTCTGTTGAGGGACATCTGGAGAAAGAGGAACACTCCTCCATTGGTGGTAGGAATGCAAGCTGGTACAACCACTCTGGAAATCAGTCTGGCAGTTCCTCAGAAAATTGGATATAGTACTACCTGAAGACCCAGCAATACCACTTTCTAGCTTCTGGCTACTATAAATATGATTGCTATGGACATAGTGGAGCATGTGTCCATGTTATGTGTTAGAGCATCTTCTGGGTATATGCCCAGGAGTGGTATTGCTGGGTCCTCAGGTAGTACTATGTCCAATTTTCTGAGGAACTGCCAGACTTATTTCCAGAGTGGTTGTACCAGCTTGCAACCCCACCAGCAATGGAGGAGTGTTCCTCTTTCTCCACATCTTCACCAGCATCTGCTGTCACCTGAGTTTTTGATCTTAGCCATTCTTACTGGTGTAAGGTAGAATCTCAGGATCATTTTGATTTTCATTTTCCTGATGACTAATGAGTTTTGAACAACTGGATATAAAATTAACTCAAACAAATCAGTAGCCTTCCTATACAAAAAGGATAAATAGGCTGAGAAAGAAATTAGGGAAATTGCACCCTTCACAATAGTCACAAATAATATAAAATATATTGGTGTGACTCTAACCAAGCAAATGAAAGATCTATACAACAAGAACTGCAAGTCTCTGAAGAAAGAAGTCAAAGGAGACCTCAGAAAATGGAAAGATCTCCCATGCTCATGGATTAGCAGGATTAATATAGTAAAAATGGCCATCTTGCCAAAAGCAATCTACAGATTCAATGCAATCCCCATCGAAATTCCAACTCAATTCTTCACAGACTTAGAAAGAGCAATTTGCAAGTTCACTTGGAATAACAAAAAAAAAAAAAAAAAAAAAAAAAAAAAAAAAAAAAAAAAAAAAAAACAGGATAGCGAGAACTATTCTCAACAATAAAAGACCATCTGGGGGAATCACCACCCCTGACCTCAAGCTGTATTACAGAACAATAGTGATAAAAACTGCATGGTATTGGTAAAGTGACAGACAGATAGATCAATGGAAGAGAATGGAGGACCCAGAAATGAACCCACACACCTATGATCACTTGATCGTTGACAAAGGAGCTAAAATCATCCAGTGGAAAAAAAGACAGCATTTTCAACAAATGATGCTGGTTCAACTGGTGGTTAGCATGTAGAAGAATGCAAATTGATCCATTTTTATCTCCTTGTACAAAGCTCAAGTCCAAGAGGATCAAGGACCTCCACATAAAACCAGATGCACTGAAACAAATAGAAAAGGAAGTGGGGAAGAGCCTCGAGTACATGGGCACAGGGGAAATTTTCCTGAACAGAATACCAGTAGCTTATGCTCTAATATCAAGAACTGACAAATGGGACCTCATAAAATTGCAAAGCTTCTGTAAGGCAAAGGATACTGTCAATATGATGAAACAGATTTGGAAAAGATCTTTACCAATCCTACATCTGATAGAGGGCTAATATCCAATATATACAAATAACTCAAGAAGTTAGACTCCAGAGAGCCAAATAACCCTATTAAAAAATGGGGTACGGGGCCAAACAAAGAATTCTCAACTGACGAATACTGAATGGCTGAGAAGCACCTAAAGAAAAGATGAATAATTTTTAATAAAGAGAATCTTTTAAATGATAGTTTATGAATTTAAAAAGCTGTGCAGGTCCCCAGAAGTATTTCTCATAATTACCAGAAGTCTAATTAATTTTAATCCTTCCTCAAGAGTATTCAGGCTTGAATCAAGTTTTAAAATTGTATTTGTAGTATTTCCTAAATGGCAAGATATCTTACTATTATTATGTACTTAAATTGAGTGGGAGTGAATATTATATCTTGGTGGTCTTTATAACACGACAACTACTCTTCATGCTTCAACATGCCCTTTTAAATCCTGTCCTGATGACAAAGGCCTGTGCTCTTGGCTACTTGGGAGCCTAGGACAGAAGTATTCCAAGCTCTCAGCCTGCCTAAGCATAGTTAGCTTACTGCCTGCTCAAGGAGCTTCATGAGATCCTATCCTCACAACAAACAACAGTGACAACAACAACAATAATAATAGTAATAATAGATCCCTTCCAGATGAAGATGTGGCCTAAGGAAATAGAAGGTTGTAAGAAAGACAATCACATTCCTCTCACGAAGCACGTACTTCTGTGGATATATTTCGTGGTAGGACGTTTGCTTCACATGCATAAAGCCCTATGTGCCATCTTAAGTTTCACTAAAAGAACAAACAGGAGTTCCACCAAGGAAAATTCCATGACCGTTCTGTGGAGTCTTTGACCAAGCATAGATGGGAATAATAATAACATTATGTAAAGGTTGTATAAAATTATACAGGAGCAATAATAGTGAGGAGTTAATATGTAATGCAATCTGGTAATGTGAGTGTTAAGAAGAGTGAGAGTTTTCAAATAATCATGAGACTGAGCAGTATCTCAAGCTCTCTGAAACTTTATTCCTGTCTTTCTCAAATGGAAGATTGCCTGGCTATGTTTCATGATTTACTGCTACCATCATTCAGTTATTGTGCCTATGTGGTTGCTGGCAGAAGTAATGGGTGTGGAAACAAAGACTGAGTATGAAAAGCCAGCATGGCTTCTTTAAGATGATGGATTCTATGCTGAGTCTCAAAGAAAAACTCAAGGAGCAAAAGAGAATCCCTTCCAGATGAAGATGTGGCCAAAGGAAATAGAAGGCTTTAAGAAAGATGATTAGATTCCTCTCATGAAGCACATACCGTTGTCCACTTCTGTCTAAAGACGTAGCAACTTCCTTTGAGCAATAGCATGGAAACTTAATAGAAGGGGCCTTGACAGCAGAGCCAGCTATTACTTTGGCTTTAAACAGGCAATGTCACTTTTCAGGTGCTTTCTTGTTATTTACTTCAGACAACAAAGGAGAAAAAAGTATGGCAATTTTCAAAATACAAAATCCCTTCTATTCTGACTAAGCCTGCATTCGTCTTTAAAGTTAAGAGAACACACTGTCCATGTGGTTGTAGACTGAATGCTCCCCACAAGGGCAGCAGCCATTTCATGCCCTCCTCCCTGACCCTAGAGCTGTCAGCTACCACCATCAAGGCTCCTGACAGTTAGCTTCATCCAGGACAGTCGCTCAGGTGGATGTTGGTACTGTTGAGTGCTCATTTCTGGCTGGAGAACAATATTCAATCTGAAGAGGAAACTTCAATCTGACAGAAGTCTTAAAGAAAACTCCCTGTCACAAACAATTTCAATTCAATTTGCCCATCTAGTAGGGAAAGAGGCTAACTGTATTAGAGGGCAAACATTTTCATAAGGAACAAGGGAAATCCCGAAAACAATATTTTTGAAAGATTAGTAATTTTAAGTGTTTCTTAATGGAGTGTATTATGAACACTTACAAATGGTAGCTTTGAGAAATGTCATTATTTCAAAAGAATTAAAATATCAAATACAAATTTTAAAAATCCCACCTAAAGCAAAATCAACAGTTTTAAATATACTCTCATGGTTTAAATAATGCCGCACATAGGGATTATTTGCATACTTAGTTTCCAGTTAATAAGAGGTATGGCCACATTGGAGGAGGCATGTCCTTGTTAGAGGTGGTGTGTCACTGGAAATAGGCTTTGAAGTTTCAAAAACCCACATCAGGTCCAGTGTCCCTCTCTTTCTCTCAGCCTGCTCACTGTGTGGAGTGAGAATGTAAAACTCTCAACTACTGCTCCAGAGCCATGCCTGTCTGTTTCCCAACATGATGATAATAGAATAGGCCTCTGAAACTGTAAGCCAGTCAACAATTAAATGCTCCCTTTATAAGAGTTCCTTGGTCATGATGTCTCATCACTGCAACAGAACAGTAATTAAGACAGATTTGGTACCAGGGACTAAGGTATTGCTGTGATAGGTAATACCACATTATTGCTTGGAAAGATGTAGACATTGGAACTTTAGACTAGAAAAACAAATGAATCCTGGGCTTAATGAGTCTTTCTAGTAAGACCATGGAAGATGGGTGCCAAAGGCAATTTAGATGATACAGGACCAGATCAAGATGTTTCAAAGGGAAAGAATATTAATAAGTGGCCTAGAGGCCATTCTTGTGATATTTTGGAGGGAATGTGATGGTATTTTGCCCTTGACCTAAAGTTCTTCCTGAGGCTAAATTGAAGTTTTGAATTAATGGCATTGGCAGAGGAGATTTTACGACAACCTTGAATCAACTGTGTCACATGCTTATTAGTAATTACTCTTATGTGGACCTACAATTAAAAATCCAAAATGGAAAAAAGGAAAGATTAAAGTGTACTTTATGAGGACGTATAAGGTTGAATCCAAGCCCTATATGTTCAAGGGGATAAAAAGTTTAAAGAAAAGCCTAATTCAAAATGAAATAAAGGGAATCATGCCATCAGGGGAAGACACTACCTGGCTAATCCTGCAATCTGTTAAATAAATAAACCAGATGGGTTTCTTCAGCCTAGAAACCATCAACAAGTCAAAGCTTATGCAAGTCCAAGTCATAAAAGGGACTAGGTTTCAGCACAAATGAGCAGAGGAATCTGGCATGCTCAGCCACATGGTTACAGCTTTAGAATCAAGGATACAGGAAAGATGTGGTGAAACCCTCCTCTCTGGTTAAGGACGTCTGCTGGGGAGCTCAGAGGCCAAGAAAGGCTGTTGAGTGAAGCTGTGAAGGTAAAGTCTAAAATGTGTGGGAGGTCCCCAAATAACGGATATTCCAGATCTGTGGCTGACCTTCCAAGGAGAGATGCAAACCAGGTGTGCAATCAGTCCAAGAGAGAAAAGCTGAAAGGAATTGAAGACCTGAGGGGTGCGTTAATGTCAAACATGGAGGTGTAGAATTTGGCGTTTTCTCTGCTGGGTTTTTGCTCTTGCTTTGGTCCAGGATTTCTTCAGTATGTTTCCTTTTCTCTCTTTTGGAATGGTAATGAATATTCTGTACCGTTTTATGTTTAAAGTGTATGGTCTTTTTTTTATTTTATTTTAGAGGGTGTTACAGTTACCATGAATCTCAAAAGAGACTTTGGACTTTTAAACAATCTGAAGACTGAAATATTATGGGGACTTTTAAAGTTGGACTGAATATATTTTTGCATTATGATATAGCTACAAATTAGGGACAAGCGAGTATAATGTGGTGGTTTAAATTAGAATGCCCCATAGGTTCAAATCGGTTCATGCTTACTCTGTTGGGAATCATTAGAAAATGAGGACATTTTGTGTCCTTATTGAAGGAGATGTTACTCAGGGTGGTTTCTAAAGTGCATGCCAGGCCCAGTCTCTCTCTCTGTCTCTCTCTCTCTCTGTCTCGCTCTCTTTATGTGTGTGTGTGTGTGTGTGATCTCTCTGTCTCTGTTTCTCTCTCTGTCTCTCTCTCTGTGTCTGTCTCTCTCTGTCTCTCTACATGTGTGTGTGTGATCTCTCTGTTTCTCTCTCTGTCTGTCTGTCTCTCTCCTTCCCCCCCCTCTCTCTCTCTCTCTCTCTCTCTCTCTCTCTCTCTCTGCCTCCCCCCTCCAGCCTATGTGTGGATCAGTGTGTAAAGCTCTCACCTACTGCTCCAGAGCCATGCCTGTCCACTTACCGCCATGATTATAATGAACTTACCCTTGAAATTTTAAGAAATCCCCAATTAAATGCTTGCTTTTATAAGAGTTGCTTTGGTCATGAGGTCTCTTCGCAGAAATAAAATGTTAACTAAGACATGTACAGACACTTCCATCAGAGTAAAGGAAGAGGACTGGCAAGATGGTTCTGTGGTTAAGAGTACTGGCTACTTTTCCAGAAGACTCGAGTTTGATTCTCACCTCCCACATCGTGGCTTACATTTGTCTATAACTCCAATTCCAGGAGCTCTAAAGCCCTCTTCTGGCCTTCATTTATTGTCAAGCATACATGTGGTACACAGATATACATACAGGAAAACACCCATATATGTATAAAATAAATTTAATTTAAAAACAAAAACAAAAAATGAAGTACTATATAAAATAGTTTGGTTTGGCTTTGCTTGGCACGTGGGTGAACGGGGAGAAACTGACTCTTCTCCCTCCCAGAAACCATCAATTGTCAATAGTTTCTCAGGGTAGAGCTTGTAATCCCCTCTTTGTACAAACTTTAAATCAACTTAAACATACATATAAAACCAAAGCATTCATTATCTCTTCATAGTAAAAATTTTCAAAATCACGTCTCTCAGATGTTTTAGATATATAAAACATAAAAGTTGACTATAAGCTGGCCAGTGGTGGCGCACGCCTTTAATCCCAGCACTTGGGAGGCAGAGGCAGGCGGATTTCTGAGTTCGAGGCCAGCCTGGTCTACAGGGTGAGTTCCAGGACAGCCAGGGCTATACAGAGAAACCTTGTCTCAAAAAAAACAAACAAAAAAAAAAAATTGGCTATAAAAGTAGCCAACTTGTTCTGCAATGATACACTAGTTTCATACATTTCTTCTATACCTTTAAGCTCTCCAGCCTCTAGTAAACATCATTCTACTTTCAATTTCATGATATCAACTTAATTAGATTCCATCTATGAGTGAGATTTTAGAATATTTGTCTTTACAATGATTAATAATATTAAATGTCTTTTCAAACACTTGCTGGTCCTTTGTATATATTCTTTGACAAATGCCTATTTGTGTTTATTGTCAATATTTCAAAACCATTGTCAATCCTTAAGAAATACAAAACAATTAAGGCAAATGACTAACAAATGGTATAATGTTTTTAACTGTATCAAGCCAGGCTTAGTGACACACACTTTTAATCCCACCACATAGGAGGCAAAGGCAGGAAGATCTCTGTAAGTTTTCAGCTAGCCTGGTCTAAAGTGAGTTCTAGGACATCTAGAGCTACATAATGAGGCTCTGGCTCAAAAGAATACATGTATCAATATGTCATTGCATATTAGTCTTCCTATTAAGTATGCATTGATTAAATAGTTTAGAGATAATATCCAATTAAAGGTCAAAGAGTATTAACATTTTAGAAAAGCTATGTTGCTTATAATAAGCACAAATATAAAGGTATATGTGAAAATATGATTTAAAATAATAATGTGAAAAGAGAGCTAGACATGTCATACAAGTAACATAAAAGTATATCAGATTAAAGTTAAAGAGATGCTTACAACAGTAAAGGAGAGACAATGTTCTCATGGTAATAAGGAATCATACAGCTTTATATTGTGTTTTCTTAGTTGCATATGTAAATTTAAAATAGATAAAGCAAGAATTGATAATGCAAAGAAATGTATACATATCAATAATCACACTGGAAGATAATAGGGTATCTGTCTCAGCAGTGGATAAACTAAGCATTAAAAATTTACATGATAAAATTGACTGAAGACCTGCTTTCCATAAACAAGTAAACTGAAAACAGCAATACAAACATTTTTAAAATATAGTGAATTATTTACCCAAAATAGTTATATGCTGGGTCATAGAGCAAACCTCAACAAATTTCAAAGCATCAAAATACCTAGAAGTTAATAAGGGAAAAAAAGGCTTAATCCTCAGCTACTAAAAACTTAATACAATACATATTATAGAAACCTCTAAAAGGGAATTTAGATATGTTTTAACTAATTATAACTAAACTATAGTATACCCAATAATATGGAATGCAGCCAAGATGATAATAATCAGAGACATTTAAGTTTTAAATGAGTATTTTAGAAAAAAATGGAAAAGCAGTTATTATGTCTACTCACCCAGTCCTACAGAGGAGTCAGGCACCATAGGACAAGCAAGGTTCCACCTCCAGCCACTGGACACAGACTGGGTTCTTTGCCCCTGTGCAACAAGCTCCATTACACAAAGCCTGATTACAAAGAGAGTTCATTCAGCATCATCTACAGGACAAAGCTCCATTTTGACCCACAAACAAGCACTAGTCATCTCTATTGAGGAACTTCATGAAGGTGTCACTCTGAGGACCTCAGCCTGAATCACTGAAAAACCAAATTGCAAACAATAGCAGGGATAGTGTTTGTGTGTGTGTGTGTGTGTGTGTATGTGTGTGTGTGTGTGTGTGTGTGTGAATGTGTGTGTGTGAGTGTGTGTGTGTGTGTCTGTGTGTGTGTGTGTGTGTGTGTGTGTGTGTGTGTATTTCATCTACCCCTCCTTAAATAGCTGTTGATTAACCACAAGATGTAAGTGTCAATATTGCATCCTTGGGGATACCTTGCTGGACACTGTTGGGGGCCATAGATATCAGAGCTGGGTAGGACTATTGATAGCTTTACTCTATTCAGAGCTTGCATAACACCTTTGGATATTGTAAAAGCTAGTTTTCAGGGACAATGCACACTAATGACTCTAGTGCTTGGGAGGTATAGGTTTAAGGATCAAAAGTTCAAGGACATTCTGTCTTTATAGCATGTTCTAGGCCAGCCTAAGCTACATGAGACCCTGCCTCAAAGCAAAACAACAACAACAACAACAACAACAACAACAACAACAAAAGAGCCAATGATGCAACTTACTGTTTGCCAAAAACCAGGATTGCTTTAAAACATAATACATAGAAAATCCAATGTGTTATAATCAAAAGGACCAAAGTGTCATCTTAAAGATTAATGAAAAATGTACTGGAAGATTATGTTTAGATTTGGACAGCAATGTCACAGAACAGAGACCAAAATTCTCAGAAGACTTTTTTAAGTTCAGAAGAAATAAGATTTTGATTCAGAACATAATTTTTCTACAGGGAGAAAATCGTGCCAAAGGGAATAAATTCCCTACAGATAAGCAGCATGGATTTCCAGCCTTGACTAATCCTCCTCTTCTCTCTATCTTGTCTCCTTTCCTGCTCTTCTCCAAATGTGACAGGGGTATTGGAATCACTACTGTGTTACCTCAGCGTGCAGGAAGACAACACTTCTTACTAAGTGCGTAATTTCTTGTTCACTGGTTCTTGTCAAATCTATATTCATCAACCAGTTTTTTAGGAAACTTGTTAGAACAATTTCGCACATGAATTTGTTCCTGTTCCTTACCAACATTACCTCATCTTCAGATCTTAGTGGCAGATTTATCTATACTCTTACATATTTGCTTTTCATTGGCTAGAATAACTGTGTGTTTGTACATATTTAAGTTTCTGCTTTTCTATTTTGAAAAATAAAAAAAAATCAAATTCAATGAACATTGAGTTAACTTGGAAATTCCTTTCTGCATTCACTCCAGGAACATGTTGACCATAAATTGAAAATTTAGAGGGCTAAGACATAGCACTATATCTCTATCATTCTATACCCAAATCCCTGGATCTGATCATCAAAACACTGTTTTAAATGTCTTTAAAAAAATAGAGTAACATTTTTTAAAAAACTGTATAGTTCATATAAAGAAAATATATCTGTAATAATTCTTGCATATATTAAATATGTCTGTAATATTGTAACTCTAAGCAGTATATGAATGAAAATAATATCCAAGTATGGTAATGGGAAAGCTGATGGCTTGCAGAAGAATAAGAATAACAATGCCTAGGAAGCCTAAAGTGAGATTCTGTCTTAGGATGACTTAGCCTGGAATATAGCTCAGTGGTAATGCACTTACCCAGGATGCACAAGGTCCTAGGTTCAATTCTCACTGACACAAACCATTAAGAAAAGTCTGTGTTGGAGCAAAGTTACTTCTACCTATACAGACTTAAATAGAAAGCCATTGGTCTCGAATAAAAGGAACAAAAGTTTCCAAGACTGTGTAAAATTCCCAAGATAATAGAAGACCTGTACTGAGACCACTAATACCACAATGGAAATTACAAGAAAAAAAACAGCATCAAGAAAAAAGAAGAAAATCACTGAAGATGATCATGGAAGTCAAATTTTAAAACTTAGAGAGGGGCGAGCAAATGGCAACTTATTTTATAAAACAGTGTGGAAAACTAATCCCTAAGAAAATAACATAATAAAGCAGCATGCAAGGTTTGTGGTGTAAGCATTTTAATATCTTCAAACTGCAAAAAAAAAAAAAAAGGAAAATCCTTTAATTATAAGTAAGAGATTATGGAATGAGAGTAGGTAGATATAAAACACAACAGCTTGATATATTCAAAAGTCACTCATAAATGCTAGAAATGAAGAGGTAAGGAAATAGTTCCAACTATAAGGTAAATTTTTGACTGTGTCCAGCATAAGAATTCATATTAAGGAATTCCCCTGACCTTTGTTCCTCTCTAACCCTTCTTGATATGATTCCTGACATTCATATTTTCCCAATCCCCTTTCAATTACATCTTCAAAACTGTTGAAGCTCTTCCTGTGCCTTCTAGAGGAAACATTTTTATCTCCAGGAAAACAGCACTGCAGACAGACACAATTACAGATACATGAGACCATATGGCCTCCTGTCTGATGAACACAAACTTATGTGTGGATTTCACATTCTAACATTCAACACTGTAAATTCACCAACTTCTTTCTCCTATAGGTGTTTTTGCTTTGCACTCCCTATGTCAGTAATTGACTTTACCATTTACTATATATCCCTACCAGGAATCAGAAAATCATTATTCACTCTTAAATTTCAATTGTTCTATGTGTGTGCACATGATGGTGTGCACATATATGCACAGTGGTGCTTTAGTTAGGATCTTACTGCTGTGAAAAGACTCCATGACCAAGGCAACTCTTATAAGGACAACATTTAATTGAGGCTGGCTTACAGGTTCACAGTTCAATCAATTATCATCAAGGTAGGAGAATGGCAGGATCCAGACAGGCATGGTACAGGAGCAGCTGAGAGTTCTACATCTTCATCTGAAGACCACAAGGAGAAGACTGGCTCTTCTGCACTGGGCAGAGCTTCCAAGGCCACCCCCCACAGTGATGCATTTCTTCCAACAAAGCCACACCCATTAATAGTGCCACTCCCTGGACCAAGCATATTCAAACAGCTGGCATGTGGATAGGGCTTGAACTAAGGTCTTTGTTTACAATAGACAAGCCCTTTACCCTCAGGGATATCCAAGGCCTTGACTACTTGAAATGGGGTCTTACTATAAAGCTCAAACTGGCCCTGACCTGACTATGCAGCCTCACTAGCTTCAGCTTGCCAACCTTCTGCCTTAACCCATCTCTTGACCCCAAAGTTTTACCCTAAGGTAAGGCAGTACAGCATGGTTAGAGCTAACAGAGAAGTAAAGTTATTTACTTCATGTCCAGAAATTGAAAAAGTGCTGAAGGAACTGAAGTTCCACTACCCTTTCAAGGACATGCTCCCAATAACCTAAAGACCTCCCACTGGACCTGACCTACTAAAGGCTCTGACAAGTCTTAATAGCATCAATCTGGGGAGTGAGCCCTTGCAGACACTTATCCAAGCCACAGCTAGTTTTCATTCCTCATTCAGAAATTCACTGGCTGATTCACTGGCAAAAATGCTTTACTACAAAAGTACTTCAGACAAACTGAGAAGCTCTTAGAATTATTCTGGCAATAGCTATCTTTCAGTTCATTTGTTATTTTTCTAACTATTGTTAATAGTAATTAATGATAACTTTTATTTTTGTAGTTCATCAGCTTCTAGGTGTCTCTGTGTTTCCAATCCATGGAAAAACATGCCTTGCCTTCACACTTCATTTAAAAAGGCTTTTTTAAAGTAGAATGTTGATTCATAGAGACAACTTTGAAAATTCTGACACTCTAATTATCTAGTCTATGTAATCTTGCTTTTGGTGTTGACTCTCTTTGCACCTGTAGATTCACTTTTAATTAGATTAAAAAGTTACATTGTATAAACTCAAAACCCCATTTTATTCAAAGGCTTCTGCTTATTTAACACAGGCAAATCCTCCATGGAATGGGCACTCACTTTTGAGCCTCTGCCTGGCTTATAGCAAGTTTACCCCCAACAACTGTATCCTATAGAACTCTTTTTAAATATAAAGCTTTTGAGTAATACAAATCCTAGGATTTGTTATTCCTCTTCATTACCTGAAGTTGAAAATATATGAAGACTAGAGTTTGAAAAGGGGGAAAAAAGATAAGCAAATTTTTTTCTTTTCCTAATTTACTTCAAATTACATACTTTAACCCATTCATTCAGTGGAACATTATATACAAATAAAAACTAATAGAATAAGCAACCCTGTAGGTAAATCCTAACAATATAATAATTGAGTTAAAGAATAAATCTTAAATATCATATGCCACATCTTTATATAAAGTGAAAACAACTATAGCTAAAATATATTACTTTTAGAGTTGGTCAGATATTCAGATATAGTTAAAAGAAGAAGAAGAAGAAATCTACACAAAAGGAGCCAAACCTAGATCCAAGGCTACTAAGGACTATTTGTGAGAAGGAGTTAAAGATGGAATAGGAAGGAGAGACTATATTGCTAGAAAGAGGCTATTTTCAAGAACAAAGGAGGATAAATTCATGAGTGGCTCTTACATTCTAATAAAATTTAAAATAACTCCGTCAGTTCAGATATTAGTCAGAATAAATTAAGGAAAGTGGAGAGGGACTGAAGAGGTGGCTCAACAGGTAGAGTGCTGTGGTACAGCACTCTCATAAATACCAGACAAGTTTAACTGCCCACATGCAATCTCAACACGTGAAAGGTGACAGGGAATACGTGACAGGTGACCATGCTGGCCACTTATGGCTGGTGTAATATTTGAGCTCTGGGTTCAACCGAGAGACTCCACCTCAATACATAAGCTGGGGAGTGGTTAAAGAGAACACGTATCACTTACTGCCTCTACATATATGTATACACATGCATGTGCACAGCTGCACACATACACACATTTGTGCATGTGTGCACTTGTGTCACATGCATGCATACACACATTACACACACCATATATTTGAGAAAAAAAAGCAGAGAGAATTCAGCCTAGGAAAGTGGTTAAGTGTCTTAGTTAGGATTTATGTTGCTGTGATAAAGCACCATGACCATAAGCAACTTAGACAAGTGTTTATTTCAGCTTACAACTGTCAGGCCACATTCCACTGCTGAGAGTAGTCAGCAATGGAGCCCATGTGTGGTACAGGTGAGCAGGGGCTTTTGTTCAGCAGGACCAGCCAAAGGCCTAGGTTATATAAATTCTCTGTGGTCATTAGTTTTAATTCTCCACTTGATACAATTTAGAATCATCTAATCTCAACCGGGGACTGTCTAGATCAGGTTGGACCATGGGCATGCCTGTGAATAATTGTCCTGATTACAACAATTGATGTAGGAAGATCTAGCCTAAAGATGAGCAGTGTTATTCCCTGGAATTAGGTCCTTGTCAATGCCATTGCTTACTTCCACAATGTGATAGTAAGATCCTATTGCTAAAAGCAGCACACACTTATGGCACAGAACATAAAGAAACCTAGCTGCTACTCAACTGGAAGCTTTACCCATAGTGAATAATATTCTTAGTGCCAGAAGGATTTATACATGCTACCAAAGGAAAAAATTAATCACCCATCTATGAAGCTTATGGACTCCAATAATGACCTGTCTGCAAGATATGCCCACTTGTACAATAGTGGCATGAATATTATAGGAGTAACTGAACATTTTTGGATTGAATATAAGGACCACTCCATGAGACACAACCTCCACCAAACACTGCTAAAGTAGCCAAGAACCTAAGACAAGATAGGCAATGGGCCTAGAGGAAACCTACTAATAATAACCTGCCAAATAACAATTGCAATAAAAAAAATTCCCATTAATAAATTGCTATATGCATAGATCACTCAATCTTTACCAGAAAAGTTTCTTCTTTCAAAAATGTTAAGTAACGTGGAGACCCACAACTTACCATATTCAGATAGTGAGTCTATAGTGCTCTCTAAGTGAGTTGTCTTTATCACACCCATCCTGTTAAGTCTTGGGGATCTATGTAAAAGATGTGGAGGAAAATACTGTAAGGAGACTGCTGGCAGCATGTACAAGACCTGCACAAGGTCAAGGCAAACAAAATCCCTGAATGGAGGAGAGGAAATGGATCCAAGGTCCCACTCCTACCCAAGGAGCTACTCAGAATTGATAGATACTCTGGGAGGGGAAATCCATTCTTTTCAAAGAAGTGACAGTGTGTTTATCAACCACTACTCAAGAAAGGCCATATACTAATGATTGGTTGCCCAACTCAAATTAGACTCCATGGTGTGTGTGTGTGTGTGTGTGTGTGTGTGTGTGTGTGTGTGTGTGTGTAAGAGAAAGATACTTGTGTGTTTTACTTTATATTGTATTTAAGAAAGAAAATGAACATAAAGCTGGGTAGATCTGAGAGGAGGTGAGAGAGGGAAAGGAATATGTATGGAGTTCTAAAAACAAAAACTGTTTGGTTTGTAGAAAGAGAAAGAGAGCCTAACACTGGCAAACATGCTGTACTTATTCTCTCTCTGCTCTGGATTGTGGGTGTGACCAGCTGTGTCATGTTTCCGCTGCCTTGACTTCCCTGCAATAGTCAACTGTAACCTAGACTTGTACCTAACATAAGCCCTTTCGCATCTTAGCTGCTTGTGTTGAGGTATTTTTTATCACAGCAACAGGAAACAAACTGAACCATGGCCACAGTCACCACAGCAGTAGGAAGAGTGTGAAGAATAAGACGCCTGCTTTTTAGCACTTGTGCTCACAAGAGACATGCCTTGTAAACCTGATTGCTTCAAAGACAGAGAACAAACTACCAACTTTTAGAAAAGGAAAATTGAAAAGTGAAGTGCATTTGGTGCTCAAGCACGAACTGCTCAACAATCCTAAAATTAAAAAGAAATTAGCCAGTGGTGGTGGCGCATGTCTTTAATCCCAGCACTTGGGAGGCAGAGGCAGGCAGATTTCTGAGTTCGAGGCCAGCCTGGTCTACAGAGTGAGTTTCAGGACAGCCAGGACTATACAGAGAAACCCTGTCATGAAAAATCAAAAAAAAAAAAAAAACCCAGAAAAGAAATTATAAGATAGTCTTTTTCATTACTGGCCATCTAAAGGCAAGATGGCTTCAGCTCTACTAGAGTAAATCACAGAAGTTTGACCAGGGTTCCTGCTCTTGCTTTTTCTGCTTTAACTGCCACAATCTGTTCCAGAAATTCGGGCTGAATATGTGCAGTCAGTGTTTTCATCAGTATGCTAAGGACATAGGCTTCATTAAGTTGGACTAAGTGACCTTGAATGGATTATTCAAGAGTGTTTGCCCACAGAAACTTAGACTAACAATACACAATAAAAAAATAGTTAAGATCTTTAAAGAAAGAAAGAAAAATAAAGTTTTTTGTTTGTTTGTTTGTTTGTTTGTTCAAGACAGGGTTTCTCTGTGTTGCCTTGGCTGTCCTGGAACTCACTCTGTAGACCAGGCTGGCCTCGAACTCAGAAATACACCTGCTTCTGCCTCCCAAGCGCTGGGATTAAAGACGTGCGCTACCACTGCCCGGTTTAAATAAAGTTTTTTTAATGTGACATTCTGATCACATTTTTTCAGCCAAAGTAAGTCATATAACTATGCCAAATTTCGGAGACAAAAAAAAAAAAAAAGGCAAGCCCGTAATATGCCCAGATGATGAAAATATAGACATGTTCAATGATAGATAGCTCTACCAAGTAAATTAAGAGTTTTCTCATGAATTGTAATCAAGATATGTCATAAACCCCAAATTACAATTAAACCAATTCTGGATACCTAACAAATAAAATAAAATCGACTTTAACACTTTGTCGTGCTCAACATAATATTCCATAGCAGTTAGCATCCAAGAGAGTTTAATGACTAAGAGTGCATGCCTAAAACATTACTTTTAACATTATGTATCCCTAGAAAACTCACTTTGGGTAAATTTAAATAAGGCAATGTGATAGTGCTTTCTATGTGGGAGGGGGCATTCTGTGCATGAAAAAAGTCTCAATTATAATATTGGTCCTTTTGACATGGTTGTGAAGGAGACCTAGTGAATCTTACAGCTTTAATTAGAAGTGCTGGTTGCTACTGCTTGGCCATGATTGCAGGATGGGGGTTATCCATCTTTTGTATGCAACATTCCCAAGAGTCGCTATAAGGTACATCTTGAGTACTACTTCTAAAAGGTTGTGGCTACTAAGCACATTTTAGTCTCTAAAAATTTGCAGCTTAGCCTGTATCCTTGATGCGCTCAGATACGCAGACTAGAAAATAATGCATCTCTGCCAGAATTCCTAAAATAGGTCCCTCAGAAGACATAGGAAACTGTGGGCAGGCTTTCAATTCCCTCTCCCTTCTGCTCTTCCAGCAGCATAGTAGTAAGGCAATCTGGATTGGGCGTTACTTCAGGCATTGTGGTTATTAGCACAGTACCTGCTAATGTGCACTCAATCCAAACACTTGCAGTGTGCAAACACATCTCAAAATGAGCCTCACACAACCAGGCTGAAACTCTTAAACCCCCAATCCAGTGCCTGAAAATAGACTGGAGAAATTTGTATATGAGGAGAGGGAGGCACTGCAACAGCAAAGCAATGCTGGCACATCCTGACACCTCTCAACCCCATCTCTAATAAGGCCAGGCCATTGTAGTCCTCAAGTTCCTATTGGAATACATATTCCATACATCAATCCTATGGCATTATCTTCTGGAACATTCAAAATGTTTCTCTGGTGCTACATTAGGTAAGCATCTGGAAATGATGAGCAACAGAAACCTTCTTCAAATGGCTGAAGGGAGAAATGTCTAGTCTGACCCATAAACCTAAGGGATTTTCTGGCATCACTGGGTGCAGAAGTCCAACAGCAGCAAGAATCTGTCCTTACACCTCTTGTATCTGTTCCCCTTTACCTCAAACAGAACCTTCCAGAGTAGTCTAAAATAAGGTACCAGAGCTCTAACACTGTTATACCCAGCTAGGAATCCTAATGGAAAATCCCTCAGTTCTTCACTAGTCCCAACAGGAGTATGGAAGTAAGTCACTTACGGCCAAATCCTGAGCCATGGAAACAAGCCTTAAAGACAAGGTTATAACGGGGGTGACAATAACACTTGAGTTGGGAGTGACAAAGAAAATGCAAAAAAAAAAAAGCCAAGGAATTGATACAAAAGTGAAATAACAGAATAAAAATGTCTACTATAAAAATCTACTATAAAAATGATGAATCAAGGATGTAGCCAGCTTAAGCTCTTCCTCGAGGCAGTCTCTGAGATCCTCTCAAGAACACAAAAATGTAGTAAAAAACTGTGGAGTTACAGTAAAAATAAAATAGCTATGTTGTACCTTTGAATGTGATGAAAGGAGGAGATGATGAAGGGACCAGGAGATGAAGAGAGAGAAGGAGGAAAGAGAAGGACAGATGCACAGGTCATCTGAATTCATGGGTCTCCTTTAGTACAGCAGACTCAAAGAGTTAGGGACGGAGGTGGGGGGGTGGGGGGGGAATAGGCCTCAACATAATAAAGGCTACTGCAGGCCAAATAACAAGCCTAAAGCTAAAAAGGAAAAACCTCAAAGCATTCCCACTAAGATCCGGATCAGGACAAGGTTGTCTGTCCTCTCAGTTCCTGTTCATGGTGCTAGTAATCTTAGCGGCAGCCATAAGACAGGAGAAAGACACAAAAAGGACAGAAATAGAAAAAGAAGACAAAGTAATTCTGTTTGCAGATTATATTATTCTGTACATTAAAAAAAAAAACCTAGAGACTCTAAAAACAAAGCAAAAAAACAAAAAACAAAGCAAAACAAAAACAAAAAACAAAAAACTTTCAAATGATAAATACATTCAGCCAAATGTCAGGATACAAAATTAACTCACAAGAATCAGTAAATCTTTCTTATTAACCAATGACAAATATTCTTAAAAAGTAATCAGGAAGCCCAGAGCTGACAGAAGAAAAACACCTAAGCCCAATCCCTCACCCACAACCTCCCCCATCCCCATATACCCTTACACCCCCATACTCTCACCCCTCACCCTTCTTGGCAAGGCTCCAGGGTGGCTGGTAGAAAGATACCCAGCAGCCAACACTCTAGTGAGCAAGTGCAGTGGTGAAGAGAAGGGGAAGATAGAGGAGTAGTGGAGAGATGAGAGAGAAAACAAAGCTAGGCAGTTAGTGCGATGTGGAGAGAGGTGGCAATGGAGACTTCATGTTGGTGAGGAACTGGCAGACATGAGGAGCCTGCACAAAGACCCCAGGCTACCACCAAGGGCTACGTCTGGATCTATCAACCTACTAAAGCTGAGGTCTGGGCTGGATGGCTGTGGCTTGTGCTGCCACCAAAGGCCATCTGGATATCAGTGGTCTAGGCTGCTGCCTGAGACTGAGACCATGTTGATGACTGGAGACCATGCCGACCAGGGACCAAACTGCTCTGAGTGATCTATGGTGCCACCTGAGGCTACGGTGATGTCATGGCCTGGGCTCTTGCTGAGGGTCATGTCTGGGTCCATAGTTTTGGTGCAGCTGGGGATGGTGTTGATGTCCACGGCCTGAGTAACAAAGTCCATGTGAATGTCCCTGGTCTGGGCTGTCACCTGAAACCATGTGGTACCTGAAGGCTGAGCTGCCAGTGGAAGACATACTGATCTGAGTGGCCTGTAGGCTTCTATTTTTTAAAAGCTACTTTTAATAAAGGTTTTTAAATGCTTTAACCTCCGTTCTAGCCATAGTGACATTCAGGTCCGTACTGCAGCAGGGGATCACGTCTGGATCTATGGTCCTATCACGGCCAGGGTCTGTGTTGATGTTTGAGGCCTGTGTTACCACCAAAGGCCATGTGGATGTCTGTGGTATGGACTGTGGCATGAAGCCATGTTTCTATCTAAACACTGTGCTAATCTAGCCCTACTCCTTGCTAAGGCAGCATGAGAGAGCCTGCTCTGGTGGCATGCATCTAAGAGAGCAGGTTCCACCGGGCTGAGTGCTGGAAAGCTGGCCCCAGCCTTTGCTGGCTACAGCACTTGGGAAAACAACCAGTACCTTACCTAGGCAGGAGCACGTGTGATCCAGCCCCAAGGGCATGAGTGTGGGAGATTTGACCCTGCCCCTCATCTGCCATGCAGTGATGTGAGCTTGAGAGAGATACACTCTCTGCCCCTTTCCTCTGCAGTACCACAGGTGGGAGAGCAGGAGAGTTGGACCTGCCCCTCACCAGCTACAGCACCTTGCCCGGGCAGCACAGTAAAGCTAGCCTTAGTTGCAAAGGTACTAGTGAACCGCCCACCCCCACCTCCACAGTGAGAGCCAGGACTTGGCCCTGCCCTTCTCCTGGACAAACTGGAAGAGCTGGCCCTGGTGGCAAAGGCACAGGATTGCTGGTGGGCTGACCAACTCAGCTTTTACCCAGATTTAGTTCTCGGGCTCTGAGTTGGCCCACACAACATCCATCCCATCTGTGAACTGCTAGAGTGCGTGAAGGGGCTGGTCCTGCAGATCCAAAACTGCGGGATCTCCATGACACAGGATATCTGAGAGGAGCCCCAGAGAGGATCCACTACTCATATGTAGCAGAAGCCAGAGACCTGGGACCAGACCAATGCCTCACAGCAGCGAATATTTACAAGTAAAGCTACGTGGGCAAAGGGTATACTGTGTGATGCGTCGCAGCTTCCACTGCATGTTTAGTTGGTTGGTTTTGTTTTGTGAGGGACATTGTAAGGGCAGATGGCAGATATGAAGGAATGAGGAGATGAACGGGATTGGGGTACATACCATAAAATTCACAAAGAACCAATAAAAAGGTTTTTAAAAAGGAAATCAGGAAAACGAATCCATTCACAATTACCACACAAAAAAATTAGTATGTGAGAATAACTTAAGCAAGGAAACTAAAGACTTCTCCAATGTCAACTTTCAGACACTGTAGAAAAAACTTTAGGAAGACACTAGATGAGGATTCCGCCAATATTCGTGGATCAAAAACATACATTACTGTAAAAGTGGCCATCGCAGTTAAATTCACAACCTCAGTGGTATCTCGATTAAAATTCCAAGACCATTCTTCAAGTAAATAAAAACATCTTAAAATGTAGATGTCAGCAAAAAAAGATCAAGGATAGACAAGGCAATCCTAAACAACTGTGAAAATACTGTGAAGGGCCATCACTCTATCTTATCTCATAGTGTACCACAGAATCATAGCAATAAAAACACCATGGCCCTGGTATAAAAAAGTCAATGGAATGGAGTAGACAGAATAAAAGCTCTAAAAATAAGCCCATGAAATTTTCATCACTTTAGTTTTTTTTTTTTTTCAAAATGCCAAAAATACAAACTGGAGGAAAAAAAAAAAACAATATTGAGCAAATGCGGCTGAGGAAACTATGTATCAAATTTAAAACAATGAAACTATGTTCTTATCTTTCACTATGTATACAAACCAAACCAAATTGGTCAAGAACTTCAGCACAAGACCTGATACTCTGAGACTACTGAAGGAAAATATGGAGAGTACTACTTCAACTTATCAGCACTGGTAAAGACCTTTAGAATAGGATTCAGATAACTCAGGAAATAAGACCAAGAACCAACAAATGGGTCTCATGAAATCACAAACCTGCGGTACAGC
>JADRCD010221168.1:8427-61519 GCA_019843815.1 Montemys delectorum
TGTGTGTGTGTGTGTGTGTGTGTGTGTGTGTGTGTGTGTGTGTGTGTTTAAGAACTACATTGTCTAAAATCTCTAAAGATAATGTTTATATCAGAATAGAATTGAACTTGCTGTCTGCCCCAGCAGAGACAGAGTCTTCCCTTGTCTGGTCTCTGAAAATCATGCTGCATCTCCTATATATTGAAAGTTTGCTGTACCATTGATGCTGCAGAGCTTAATTTGGTAAAAGCAAGTCCATCTGGATTCCATCCAAGGAATTTAGTTATTACAGAAGCAAGAGGACTTGTTAGCAGGCAGTCCTGCACATAGATTCCCAAGGGCCACATTCTAACCAGGTTTCCACTTTCTTAGAAAACTCTAAATTACCAGATGTTTGGGCAAGTTAGTAGGACCAGCCTCATACTGGATGCTCTAGGCTGGAGAGGGGGCCTCCAAAGTGTGAGGAGTATTAGTGTCCTTCCGTGTGAGTGCCATTGTCTTTAGTTTGAACACCCTTTGGGTGGTTTCTTCTGCAAGGGCCTGCCCTGCTGTAGGTAGTCACGGAAAAGGGAGATGGTAGGCTGAAAGACAGCCTAGAGTCCTCCCCTCTGGTGATTGGCTAATGTTGTCTTTCTGTAGACCAACTTCGCAGAAGTAGAAAGGGAGTATTTATCTTGCTTGTATCCGTAAGAAGTAGTTACAGGTGGCTAGACGTGGGTGCTACAGTCAGACATGGGTACACCGAGAAGCAGTGTGAGCCTCTGAATTCAAGGACACGGGTCTGTCCAAAGAGCCTCAGATAGGAGCTTGGTGGCATCTCACAGAGATCAAGAAAAGTATCTGCCCTTTATTTTTTGTTTTTGTTTGGTTTTTGTTTGATTTTTTTGAGACAGGGTTTTCTCTGTGTAGCCCTGGCTGTCCTGGAACTCACTCTGTAGACCAGCCTGACCTCGAACTCAGAAATCCGCCTGCCTCTGCCTCCCAAGTGCTGGGATTAAAGGTGTGCGCCACCACTGCCCAGCCCAAGATATAGTTAATATAAAAATGTTAGTGTCAGGGCCTAGAGAAAGTTCGACACTTAAGAATATCCACTGCTCTCACAAGTTCAGTTCCTAGCACTTACAAGCAGACAGCTCACAAGTGTCAGTAACTCTAGCTCCAGGTGCTCTTTCACCCCCTTACATATGTGCACACATAGACATGTATTAAATGAAAATAAAATAAATCTAAAGCATTTTTTAAAAGGAATTACTAATGATTGATCGGTGTTTGAAAGGTAAGGAGTAGAACTGTCTTTCAGAAGTTTTGGTTGGTTGGTTGATTTTCTTTTTCTTTTTTTTTCTTTTTCTCTTTCTTTCTCTTCCTTCCTTCCTTCCTTCCTTCCTTCCTTCCTTCCTCCCTCCCTCCCTCCCTCCCTCCCTCTTTCTTTCTTTCTTTCTTTCTTTCTTTCTTTCTTTCTTTCTTTCTTTCTATTTTGTTTTTTGTAAAGGTTGGGTCTCTCTATGTAGTCCTGGGTGTCCTAGAACTTGTACATACACCAGGCTGTCTTCACACTAGCCTTTTAGATGTTTTGTGTATAGTTCTTTGTGACACATTCTCTCTACATAGTGTAGGCTGGCTTTGAACATCTGATACTTCGCTCTCTGCTTTCTGAGTGCCAGGATTACAGACATGCAGCACCACTCCTGGCTTCCTGTATTTATTTTAGAAGAAGAAGAATCCTGTACCCAGAAGTACACACTTTCTGAACAGTGGAAGCTTCACCATACCAAAGTAGAAGATTCTAGTCAGGATCACAGAGTACGGCATATAGTTCTTACTTAGTAGCTCACTCTGTGCTGTGTATTGCCATACTTGTGGTCTTTTGTTGTTTGAGACAAGGTTTCTCTGTGTAGTCCCAGCTGTCCTGGAACACACACACACACACACACACACACACACACCCTATCTCTCTCTCTCTCTCTCTCCCTCTCTCTCTCTCTCTCTCTCTCTCTCTCTCTCTCTCTCTCTCTCTCTCTCTCTCTGGCTGGCCTTGAACTCAGAGAGATCCATCTGCCTGCCCCTGCCTCCCAGTAGATCTTGTAGTTTTAAAACAGCTGGCCATTTGTGCTCAGTGGGTCTCCTTGCAATAATACTGGACACTGAGCTACTCTACGAGGGAGCAAGAAGTAGCAGTGTGCTTAGTTCCTTATCTGTGTGTAGAAGAGCAACTGTACACAGAGACACATTAGGTAGAAAAGACCTCAGTGCTTTTTACAGAGTCTGGGGGATGGGCAGGGGAGGGGGACCAGCAGCAGAAGTCTCCTCTCCTCAGAGATATACAGTATCCAGATATCTTTGTCGTGACTGTGTGCAGGTGATAGAAATAATCAGAATTCCTGCCAATCCTGGCATGGGAACTGCGGCGTGGCCAAGGTTGGTAAGGAGTAGGGGCGCTCACTGTTAGGGCCATTGACAATCTGGTGTGGGAGCAGAAACATGCAGTCGATTCGAAGGCGTCCTGACTCCTTAGTGTAAAAACTATTCACTGGTTGGTGTTTGGAGCATTAGATTTGGTTGGGAGCTCATCTCTCTACTGACAGCTACTTGTCTTCATTTCTATCCCAGGGATGATGGAAAAGAGGCACTCAAATTCTACACCAACCCTTCATACTTCTTTGATCTTTGGAAGGAGAAGATGCTGCAGGACACCAAGGATATCATGAAAGAGAAGAGAAAGCATAGGGTGAGGGGAAGGGGCCTCTGTTCTACACATCAGTGGGCACAATTGTAGAGGGGGAAAAAAGGAAGCCGGTCTTATGTGAAGTAATTCCAAGTGACTGCTTGCTCGAAGGCCAGGTAAAAAAAGAAGAAGAAGAATGTGTCCACACCAAATACCACCAAGATGAAAGTATAAATCACACCAAAAATATGCGTGCTCCCTGGCACTATGTAACAACTGAGTATATTTGAGCTGAGCTTTAGAAGTGGACTTTGCTGTTTACCAGTTACTTTTCTTGCAATTTGCACCCGACTCTGGTGTACACCCAGCTAGCCTGGTCCCATCACAACAGTTTTGCAGCTCATTTCTCAGAGACAAGCACCAGGTTAGCCCCTTCACTCCTGGGTAGGCAGGGCCAGGAGTGCCTGGTTTGTGGTGATGTTCTTGAGACTCCTGGTACTGTGTGGCCTGTCAGCTTTGACCTCACAAATCCATTAGCATGGCCGTCCACAGCCCCAGGAGAATGCCAGGGGCTGGTTTGGCTGCAGGAGCTGGAAAATCCTTCATTGGTGTTTTTTGTTTTGTTTTGTTTTATTTTGAACTGTTTCCTTCTATCTGCCCCAGATCTCTGGCGCTGTCGGTCTTCTTCCCTTGACTGACCTTTGTGGCACAGCAAATAACAAATAACTATTTACTAACTTCCTAACAATTAGAGCCACTTAAAGATGTGAAACAATTACCCGGAGAGGTAGCTGTGGCTTCCTATTAGAGGTGTTTGTGTATGAGACTGAGCAAATGTTCTGCCCGAGGCTGGCTCGAATCGGACGGCCTCTAGGTCACCACAAACCTGGTAATTCTGTAAATTCTGCTGTTATCATGTGTTCTCTAGGCAAATCATCTCAAGAGTGTGTGTCCATGAAGATGGGTAGAATTTTAAGGAAGCACTTTGGAAAATGTTTTACAAAGGCTTGTCTGTTCCTTTTCATTATAGAAAGAAAAGAAAGATAATCCAAATAGAGGGAATGTGAACCCACGTAAAATCAAGACACGCAAGGAAGAGTGGGAGAAGATGAAAATGGGACAAGAATTTGTAGAGTCCAAGGAGAAGCTGGGGCCTTCTGGGTAGGTGTGCGTTGTAGTATTCTTTGGAGCGGTTGGGAACCTCAGGACAAAAGGCTCTGGTGTGACACCTTTCCCACCGTCTGAAACCTGGCTGTAGGGCTTAGGCTAATACACCATTAATCGATTACTTTTTAAGAGCATCCATCTGGTAATTAAAATTTCTAAATAAGTCAAGAAACTCTGCAACTTAAATGAGGTGACTGGAATGGTCTGAAAGGGAAGGCCATGGTTTCTAATGCTGATACTCTGCCAGAAACCAGTATACCTAAGGGTCTCAGAGGAAAGATTGGAAAAGCAAGAAAATTGGTCTTGGAAGCCTTTTGCCTCCAGAGCACAGATGAAGGTTGTGCTGAAGAGCTGAGCTGGGCATGGGAGGGGCAGAGCAGGCAGGCTGTGCAGGTTCCTAAAACAAATTCTCAGCCAGTCTTGGAAGAGAGGCTAGCCAAGGGACTGAATTCAGACCTCAGAGTCAGTATGGGAAGGGTTGCAGGGCCACTGTGGAGGCAAATATATCACTCTGAAGAAGTGGGAAATGGTACCCTGACCTTTTTCCTAATACCAAATCACACTGGCGGTTTAAAGAGGCAGAATGGTTTTAGAACCTGGTTTGATGCTTATTCTGATGTCTGACCCCTGTGACATTCAAAGCCAAGTCACCACGACTGCCTGGTGTGACAGTCACCCTGGCTTTTCCTCTAAATTCATTGCACCTGGCTGTCAGAGATGTGTGCAGCCCATATTGGGCGCTGAGTACTGATAAAAGGGAAGAGCTCTTGCTTTTAGAATAACTACTGTGGAAATCTTGACACATGTGACACTTGTTCTTCCTGGATTCAGCGTTTTGTTTCATAAGCATGAGGAAGATGGTGGAAATGAACCTTTCTACAGAGAAACCAGTGCTAAAGGGGCCTTCATTGATCTCATTGCCCAGTAAGGGGCCATTTTGTTCCACAGTCCCATCCTGTTTTGATAGGCATGTGGCATAGGATTAGCGACTCTTATGGCCATAAATGCCAACTGTCAAAAGTATATGTCTGATTTTGAGGCTTGGGTAGTGAAGAGGAGGAGCTGGCCTCCCTCCATCCCCATCCCCCCACCTTCCTGAAGGTTTGGAATTGGCTGTGTAGCTAGGCTACATCATCTGATTATTTACGTCCCCACCATTCTGATCCTAGGACCTGTTCTGTGAGCTCTGTAGGACCCAGCAGTGGCAGAGGAGAGGAAGAGGAGGCAGAGCAGGCCAGCTTCGCTAGTCGGTGCCCTGTGTGTTTGAGCTAGCGTGGAGGCTTCCTGCTTCTTGTGCTCATTCACAGCCAACTCCCCCAGGGCCTAATGGGCTGAGGAATGGGTTTCCATGCAGCCAGCTCTAAAACACTTTCATTTTTTTTCAAGACATGTTTTCTCTGTGTAGCCCTGGCTGTCCTGGAACTCACTCTGTAGACCAGGCTGGCCTCAAACTCAGCCATCCCCTGCTTCTGCCTTCTGAGTTCTGGGATTAAATGTGTTTGCCACCACTGCCAGGCTTCTAGCATCCTGCTTTAAGCAGCAACTCATGTGGTAAAGGACGGTCGAGAAAGCGTAACGACTGCCTCATGGCAGCCTGCACTCACCCTTGGCTTGCTTCTGCAGTCAGACCCTCCTTAGCCTTTAACACTCCGGGGGCTCGTGTGCCTCAGAATCAGGCCACCAGTCACGTGTTTGTAATAACCTGTGGGGTTTGGCTTCATTCTTTGTCTTACAAAGGTTTTGGGAGTCAGGTTTATCTGTACCTAATATTTAGGAGAGCATTTTAAATAGACAAGATCGCCCGGCCGTGGTGGCACACGCCTTTAATCCCAGCACTTGGGAGGCAGAGGCAGGTGGATTTCTGAGTTCGAGGCCAGCCTGGTCTACAGAGTAAGTGCCAGGATAGCCAGGGCTACACAGAGAAACCCTGTCTCCAAAAACAAAAAACAAAAACAAAACAAAAAAAAATAGATCTCACTGTATGAGCCTGGCTGGCATGGAACTTAGGGTGGCCTCAAAGTCCCAAAGCTTACCTACCTTTGCTTCCCCTGTGCTGAGACTAAAGTCACACACATACTACCGTACCTAGCCTAAAGGATAATCTTGGTGTAACAGGAACACCTGGGGAGTCTCCTTATTTTGCTCCACCCTAATAATCTTTGTGTCAAATGAACTTATGTGGTTGGTATCTTTTAATAAGAAAAGAGTGAGCACTCAAGGTCCATATGTTTAAATACATTTTGGTGCTTTGGATAGAACTAGATTCTTTAAAAGACAGCTTTGACATTGGTGTGTTACCAGGTATCCATCCACCTTGGCGTACCAGAATGGCAGCATTGGCTCTGTTGAAAATGTGGACGCGGCCAGCTACCCACCACCGCCACAGTCAGACTCTGCTTCCTCACCTTCCCCTTCATTCTCTGAAGACAACTTGCCTCCCCCGCCAGCAGAATTCAGGTACATGGTAGAACCTCTTCCATCCTCTCTGGGCAGTAAAACACTCAAGGACAAAGAAAGAGTTGAGGTCGCTAAAGTGTTCGGATAATAGGAATGCCATTTACCAAGTATTGGCAGAGTTGTTGTTACCCCATACTTGGTACACATCAGCTTTCATAAAGAGGTTGGGGTGGGGGGAGACCTCATAGACAGCTGCTTCAGCCCACTTCAGTTTACCCTAAAGCGTGAGCTGAGCTAAGTGTGGTGACCAACACAAGTAATCTCAGCATTTGGGGGCAGGAGGATAAGAAACGTAAAGCCAGCCTGGACTACATAGTGAGTGTTTAGACCATCAGGACTGTATAGTAGCTGAGGGTGAGGGTGGCTGGGTGGGGACAGCACACCAAGGGAAAGGGGAAATACAGACTACCTGGCTTCCAGTCTAGCCTTCTGGGTGTGTGCGCGTTGGGGTCTTGGGCAGGTATGTACAGAGGATTCCCCATGGTGGCGAGAAGGGGCCTGAGGATTGTTCGGACGTCGCTGTCCTCTGTTCCTTTTCCCTCTGTACCCGACGAGTGGGCCTTCAGGTGCTCTTTTCTGCCTGGACACTGCCTAGTTAGTGGATGAGTATGATGAAGGACCCTCGGATGGAGACTCAAACAGTGCTGGCCTCTCTCCTTCTTGGTCCTTAAATTACCAATCCCAAGTCTTCCCCCTCCAAAATCACTTCTTGCTGATGCCTTGTCAAGGTGTAGTTGAGGCTTGAAGGTCTGTGGAAAACTAGGAGCTGCTGCTGTTTTCCTTCCTCCTCGTCTTCCTCCTCCTCTTCATTTTTTATTTCTGTGATGGGGTCTCTTTATGTAGCCCTAGCTGTCCTAGAACTCTCTATGTAGGGAGACTAAGCTAGCCTCAAACTCACATAGATCTACTGCCTCTGTCTCTGGAATACTGGGATTAAAGGCTTTGAGCCAACACTTCTGTGTAGTAAGGTGCTTTTCTAAGCAGTAGCTCTCAGTGCAGGCAGGTTTTCACAAGAATACCTCTCATCTTCACGTTGTAATCTGAGACCTTGAAGCTGGAACCTCACAGATCTGATCCCTGAAGTGAGCCTTCACCCTCTTTCAAACCTGGGTCAAGAGTTAGCCAGGAGTTGGGAGTCGTGGTTCATACCTTTAATCTCACATTCAGGAGGCAGAGGCAGGCCAATTTCCATGAGTTGAGGCCAGCCAGAACTACATCGTGAGACCATGTCTCAAGCAAACAAACAGAGCTGGGCGTGTTAGTTCAAGCCCGTAGTTTTAGCACTTGGGAGGCTAAGGCAGGAGAATGTCATGTGTTCTAGACCTGCCTGGACTACATAATAAGGTCCTGTCTCCAACTCCAAATGGATATCTGCCCCTACCAAATTCAGTAGCATTCATAGAGTAAGAAAGAGTCCAGTGGATGACGAGGGCTTGAATTTTTATTTTAGCTCTTTCTTGTATGTATTTAGGTCTAGCTAGAAGTTTAAACTGACAGCCACCCATGCGACACTCTCCAGGAGGGTTCAAGGAGCCATCTCCTGAAAAGATTAAAGGGGACCTGAACTGCTGTCTCTGCCAGTCTTGCTGACAGAGCACTTAGTAGTCTCCTTCAGTCTCCAGTTGTACTCCCCTTCTGCTGGAAGGTTCTTTCCCCACAGTACTGCGCATTCCTTGGTGATCTGTTTTGGCCATTTCCGGTCTGTCTGAGGCAGAGAGAAATGGGAGTCAACTAAGAAGGACCTGAGCTTATAGATGAGATGGGCAGGGATTGGCACCGTGATTGTGATGGTGAATCTTGTCTCTTTGGCCTTTCAGCTACTCTGCAGACAACCAAAGAGGATCTGTCTTGGCTGGACCCAAAAGAACCAGCGTGGTCAGCCCAAGCCATCCACCCCCAGCTCCTCCTCTGAGCTCTCCACCCGGTCCCAAGCCTGGCTTTGCTCCTCCACCTGCGCCTCCCCCTCCTCCTCCCATGAGTGTGCCACCTCCACTACCATCTATAGGGTTCGGGTCTCCTGGGACCCCTCCACCCCCATCACCTCCATCTTTCCCTCCTCACCCTGATTTTGCTGCTCCTCCTCCACCTCCCCCACCACCAACAGCTGACTACCCAATGCCACCACCTCCCTTGTCCCAACCATCTGGAGGCGCTCCTCCGCCTCCTCCTCCCCCTCCCCCTCCAGGGCCCCCACCTCTCCCTTTCAGTGGTGCTGATGGCCAGCCTACTGCACCACCACCACCTCTTTCTGAGGCCGCCAAGCCCAAGTCTTCATTGCCTGCTGTGAGTGATGCACGTAGTGACCTGCTGTCTGCCATCCGCCAAGGTAAATCCACCCTGTAGCTGAGATGGTGGGGCAAGATCTTGACCTTTCAAGGGAACAGCTTTCCCAGACAGCTGAGAGATTAGACCTCCGGGTCAGGGTGGGACTTCCCTTAAAGATACTGGAATTGAGAGCTCTTTCTATATTTGTTGATTGTGAATCATTTTTTAAGCTGGGACCCTAGAATTCCTTAAAAGTAAGCACGTTATGTGTGTTTACATGCATACTTTTTCTTGAGAAAAGATTCCCAGATGAAAATGAGTCACTATCCCATTGGCCAACTTCTCAGCCAGACTCAGTTGCAGCTGTCTCCTCTGCTCCAGTGTCTATGTCCTCCCTCTCTGCTCTCTCATCCCTCCCCTATCCGTCCTCCACCTGCTTCCTGTTTCTTCCATGTTTTTCTTTCTTTTTCTCTCCTTCCCTTCTCTTCCAGCCATCAACGTCCCTCCCTCCTTCATCTACCTTCCCCCTTTGCCCCTCACACCTCTCCGTCCCTCTTCTGTCACTCATTGGGGTCAGACTTGGTCCCTGAGGGTTGGGTGTGGTTTGTTCTGTTGGTAATCCCCTGAGCTCCACTGTAGCCAGTGCTCCACTGAGCACTTGCCTGACAGGGTGTGGCGGTGCTCTGCCTTCAGAAGCCTCGATGCCCAAGCCAGGAAGAACACTGGGCTTCCGCCGATGACCCAGAGGTGCTGGATCCATAGGACCTGTCGTTCCTCTTTTTTTTTTCTTGCTTCTTCGGGAATCCATCTTTCTCTGTTCTTTACAATCCTGTCCTGATCACGCTCAGCCCCAGAGGGTTGTGGGATTAGGGCTATGCTCCCTAACCCTGCTCCTCTCCCATCAGGCTTTCAGCTGCGAAGGGTTGAAGAGCAACGGGAGCAAGAGAAGCGAGATGTGGTGGGCAATGATGTGGCCACCATCCTGTCCCGTCGAATTGCTGTCGAGTACAGCGACTCTGAAGATGATTCCTCTGAATTTGATGAAGATGACTGGTCGGATTAACTTTCTGCCTGTTGTCCACATTCCTCTTTCTATTCCTCTCACCCACCTTCTCTGATACAAACTGTAACAGTCTCATGGGGGGAAGAGAGCAAGGACAAAGAACTGCAAGGGGCCAAAGCCTTCTCTGGAACAGCCAAAGATCTCTCCGAGTGCTTCATTCAGATGACCATGTACTTCTTCCCCGTTCCTGCCTGTGGGCTCCTGAGGGTCCGTAGCTGAGCTGATCCATTTTTCCCTCAAATGACTGTTATATATTGACAGGAAGGAGAAACCCAACAGCAGATCCCTTTGCTTGGGTTTCAACTGGAGATAGTGCCTTCGCCTGATAACCATTTTCACCCATGGCCTTCCTCAAAACCTTTGCATTTAGCTACTTCAAAAAATGCTATCCACTTCCCGTCTACAGCAGTGGGTACAGCCTGTGTGGACGCAGCTGATCCCTTTTCTGTGCCCTGAGTCTATAAAGCGGGCCAAGTGCCCTGGCAAGTATACTGGCACACCCCTGCCCCACACTCAGCCTTCTGCAGCAGGTAGGCTTGCTTCTGTTCAGCTTTGGCCGGATGCCTTTGTTCCAGAAGGCATCAGGCCCCTAAAGACGGTCTCACTCCTCTGCCCTTCTGAAGGCTGAGGCTGTGGCCTTCCTCCCATGCTCCCTCTTGGTGAGTGTGGTATTTGGGTGTCCTTTGCATGCCCCACCTCACCCCAGGTGCCTTAAGACTGCACAGCCCAGTTTTAACCTCTGATATTCATGACCAAACTAGCCCTGACACACAGGGACCTGGGCCTTTGCTGACTGTCGGGAGCAAAACTTGAAGGCGTGGCACCACAGGACTGGAAGAGAATGGAACACCTTGTGTCCTGCCCGCCCACTCAGGATGCTGAGGCCAAGATGAGAAGTGACTTTCTCAAGGTCTCACAGATAGTGGTAGAACAAGAGCCCAGGCTTCCTGTTTCCAAGTCACCTGTGTTTCCTGGGACCAAATAATGAGCACCTGCTGGAGTCTGGGCAGAGCAGCCTGGCTCCAGTCTACTCCAGAGCTCCAGAATGCTTGCCTTTGGAGGGTTCACAGCCTGTGCTGGCCTCACCGGTGCGGCTTTAACAGCAGCCTCTCTGGTAACCGTTTATTTCCCCTTTCTGTCTCTAGCCAGTCATATGGCATGGGAGCTTTGCTGGGGAGGCAGGGTAGAGAGGAGCTGTGGGGCAGCCAGCCTTGGCAGGTGCCAGTTTGCAGCTCACTGCAGCTCCCTCCCCCCTTTTGTTTCCTCAATTTAAGCAGAGGTTGTGCCAGCGGTAGGAACTTCAGTCCCTCAGGCTGGCAGCCGCAGCAGATACCTGCCTGGGGGGGCCTGGCAGCCATGGAGAAGGCTGAGAGGCAGGAGGACGCGGGGGTCTTCCTGCCTGTCTACCTTGCTGTGCGTGGTGATGCTGACCCCCCTTTACCTCCCTTCCCAGAACTAATACACGGTGCTATTATTCAGGAAAGAACTGAGCAGCTCTGGCCAACAGCAAGGCTTCCTCTCTTCTGCCCCAACTATTGTGTGGCCTCTTGTGCTGAAATCGGCTTCTCTGGCTTCAGAGCCTGAAACAAAGAGGACCGGGATCTGTCTCTACCCAGCACAGCAAATGGTTGTAGTAATTGCCAAAGCCCTCATAAACCCCTCCGGCTTGAGGGGAGTGCAATCACGGCTCTGCCGCCTGCACTTGCTGAGTTCCTCCCCTCTGCCTCCTTTCTTGAACTCAGAGGTAGGGACTAAGCATGCAGGCGCCAGCAGGCCCTCCTGCTGTGGCTACTCCAGAGTGCTCTGCCTCTCCATGTGTCCATGCCCCCCCTGCCCTGTCCCCCTAAATCCAGTGTCTGGCACAGGGTTTGGCACTCAACTCCATGCTGTGCGTGTTTCCCACCCCGGGCCTTAGAAGCTGAAGGTGCTTTCATCAGAACCTTAAAGTGGCTGTTGATGGTACCCTGGCTGCAGCCCAGCGGGGGCTAGAGAGGCAGGGGAGGGCAGTGGTCCTTCCAAATAGAAGTCCTGGGGCCTGGCCAGGTCAGGGTTTGGGCCTAATGGTTTTTACTAAATGACTCCCTCCTGCTCTCTGAGAAAGGGGAGCCAGAGCCACTCACTGTGGTTCTGTTCCGACCTTGAAGGGGCAGTATTGGCCTGGCTTCTGGAATGGACTGGAATGGACAGAGTCCACCAGGAAAGACTGGGGGCGGGAGGAGATGGGGAGGGGCCCTGTCTGCGGAAGGTAGGATTAGATCATTAGCTCAGTGACCTCCTAGGGTTCCGATGTGCTGTGTTCTCATCCTACAGCTGGTTTGGTAATGATCTGCAAGTCCCGGAGAGCAACAGCACAGCTCTGCCTGATGCTCTCATTAAAATCCATGCAGCCAAGCTCTGCACTTTGTAGCAGCCGGCCTTGCAGAGCCTCCTCAGCTTGGGGGGCTGGGGACCCAGTCAGCCGAGGTCCTCTAGGCTTTACTTAGGCATATGTGCACCAAAAAAACAAACAAACAAACAAACAAACAAACAAAAACATGCTTCTTTAACCCCAGAGCCCTTTAAAATAATAAAAGACCCAGTGCAGGTGGGGGTGTTTGTGGAATCCTGTAAGCGTAGGATACAAAGTTTAGTGACTATTTAAGCTGGGCTGAGGCTTGTAAGAGTATAAAGCAGTGGCCCATAAGGACTCTTAAGCACTGAAGCCAAGGGGCACCTCCCTTCCCAGTCTGCCTAGCCCAGGGGGCCTGCCCCCATTCCTGTAGCCCAGGGGCCCAGCTTGCAATTGGTAGTGTCAGAAGTGACTTGTAGCTTTGCCTTGGTTGTGAGAATGATTTCATTCCAGGGGAGGGGGTGGGGGATCCCTTGGAGGCTCAGAGCAGCTGGCCCAAGCTGCAGCCCGCCTCCCGTGGAAGCTTGAGCGCCCTCAGAAACGACCCTGGCCAATGTCACCACAGAGCTGAGGCAGTGTTGTCAGGGCTAATGTGAAATCTCTTCCCGTGGCGCCGATCCTCTGACTCTATAGCGCCAGCTTGGACAGATTGAGGTCTCTGTGGCTTTGGTGACCCTGCTTAAGCATTCCCGCCGTGTCCCTGTTCTGCACTAGAACTGCCTCCTGCTGCAGCCCCTTACTTGACCTCAGGGCCTGGGGAGGGAAGCACTGTGTCAGGGCCAGGCGATCCACCTCAGGGGATGTCAGCCTCTGGGGGAGGGGGATTAAGTTTGAGCTTGGCTGGTGCCCATTGGACCTGGGACCAGGTGTTACACAGAGAAGTGCTTCTCCTGTGCTTCCTGCCTCGTTCACTTTAGTGGGGCCTCAGTGAAGGCTGGGAACAATTCTGTTCCTGTATTAACTTTATTCAGTTAATTGACTTGAGAAACTAACCAATTTTTACTTTCTGCCTAGAATGATATACACATAGGAGAGAAAGCTATCATGTTCCCAAAGTGCCTTGTTTTCTCTGATATAAATATATTTATAAGGACATATTCCAATAGGTTCTTGGTGTTTCCCACATCAAGATTTCTGTGAGCTAGTGCATAGTGGGAATACTGTCTAAAAACAGACGCATTTCTCCCAAAGCCTGGGGGGTTGGGAATCTAAGCAATGGGACAATGCCACCCCATGCTGCCCCTCTGATACAGGTAAAAGAACAGCCACTTTTTTTTTTTTTTTTTAATTTTGATTTTTTTGAGATAGGGTTTCAGGTAGACTGTTCAGGCCTTGACCTTACTATATAGCTGAAGGATGGCCTTGACCTCCTGACCTCCTGCCTCAGCCATGCCTGGCTAAGACATCCAATTTTTTTGTTTCAAGTCTGGTTTCATTTGCTTCACTGCCAGGCTTATTGTGTGTACCGTATTTGTACTCCCAATAACCTGAAGGCTCCATGTAACTCTTATGTATGCGCATGAATACTTTAAATGCCAACCTTCTCAATAATTTGATAAAGTCTTTGTAGTCACTCAGTCACCTCTGGTGTGTGTCTGTGTCTGTGTGTGTGAGAGAGAGAGAGATGGGAGAAGGAATTATAAGAAGCAACTCTGAAGGCCACAGGTGGATGAGGGAGCTCTATAAGGGGTCCAGCGTCAAAGGCAGGAGGCCTCTGGCTAGTTTGTAGGCACGGGTCCCCTTTTATGAGGACAGCCCTCTAGCTGGCTGCCCACAGCAACTTGCACCAGGCAAGGGAGGCGCACACAGAATGCTGATGCTGCCTCCCAACATCTGGCCGGCATCTTGTCTGCCTCACAGACCCAAGCAACTTACCTTAAATAGAACCGTTTACAATGGAATCCGATAAAAAGGTTTTAGGCTGCTCCAAGCCCCATCTCTTGCCTGCCTGAGGAAGACTGAGGGGGCTGGGTTTGCATTCTGACCCCCTAAAGTGACCTACCCAGGAAGCAATGTTTGTTTGGAGCACAGCTGCAGTGGGTTACTCTCCCCGGGGGTAATTTATGAGCAGACACCCAGATCCGGGCCCAGCAGACACAGTGGGGTGGCCCGGGGAGACCACAGGGAGCAGAGTCGGGTGGGCCATGGGTCACCACGCCTGCTGTTCACAGAGTCACCCACGGGCATCCTGGGAGAGGGGGCAGAAGTTTTGAATTGTCAGCAAGTGCTGCGCCAGCCGCTCTGAGCTCATCGCTGGAGGTGGGGTGCCGGGGAGGGGGCACAGAACCCCTCGCTCCCCTCCCGCGCGGTCTGTGTTTAGTCAGCACTTGGCCGCCTTGGCCGCCTGAGCTGGTGACTGACAGGCAGCCAGACGCCCGCCCTGGCAGAAGACAAAATGGTGTCGGAGCCGCCGCCCTTGGAGGAACGGGAGGGAAGGAGTGTGGTTCTGGGAAACTGGAGGCCTGTGCCTGGATGCTGTCTCCACTGCTGCCACTCGGAAGCCCTGACCCTGTGCAAGTTGCCTCGCCTGCTGGAACTAGGGAAAAAGGACCTTTATGGAGCGCCTACTACCTGCTATAGGCAGCTTATACTAAGTGTGCAAGAGGAGAGATGTGCATTGAGTTGCCTAACCCTGCCTGCTATGCCATTTACACTGCATAACAATCCACCCCGCAGCAGGTTGAGGAGTGCCAGTGTCTAAGGTTTCAGCTCTTATCTGCCTCACCTACCCCACCAGTGCTCAGTTTTACAGGTGCAATAACAGGTGAGGTTAGTTTTGTTCTTTGGAGTCAAGCAAGCCTGGCTGAGGCCCCAGCCGTCTTTGACCTTTGGAGAGAAAGGAGCCTGTGCCCTTGACTACTTGGGAACAACACGGGTTTCCTTATGGATGGACTCCACGAAGGTACACTGTGCCCTGTTCACACGTGCACAGGTTCAATTACACGCATTTGTCCATAAGTAGCCCACAGCCCAGGCCCAGAAAACAAACATACACATTGTGTACAGAGCTCTGCTCTTATGCAAAACAAGGACACAAGCCAGCAGCACACAGCTACAGGAGCAGGCATAATTGCAAGCACATCTAACAGTCCTCCTGAGCCATGGTGCTGGCTGGCTGCCTCGGCCAGTTGCTCACTGCCCCCTCCTGGCCACCTTTCCACCAGGGCAACCTGGCAACATTTCCTGAAGTTCTGCTCAGGGTGATTGGCAACCAGTTCTTTCCTAGATCATGGAGTCGGGAGCAATTTCTGGGCCTTCTCCCCCCACTAACCCCAGGCCTAGGGTGTGGGGCACCAAAGGAGGCTCTTGATTAAGGATACAGACAGCCTCGACATCCTGAGCAATCAAAGTAGAATTGCCCTCTTGTGTGACGACAGGGCAAATACCTTCCCACTCCAGCAAGCAGCCACCCCCTGCCCTGCCCTGCCCTGCCCTGCCCTGCCCTGGTGTGTGCCCCACCCAGGGCGCGCACACTCTCACACGAAGTGTGGAAGGTGCAGGCTTCCATGCTGCCCAGGTAGGAACTGCTCCAGCTTGAAGCTCCCTGCTTTCAGTCTTGACTTGAACTTCCTTTATTCAGCAAAGCATTGAGTGTGATACTGGTACAGCCATTCCACTGTGGTGGTCTAGTGTCGCTGCCGCTGATAACGCTCCCAGGTGTGCACCTATGTAGAGCACATCTGTAAAGGGTTCAGTGGCTTCCTCGTGACAGACTTGAAAGGATTGTCCCCCTAAAGCCTTTGATTCCTAATGTACAGATGTGGAAAGGCACAGAAGGGCTTAGCAGCTTGCCCAGCACCACACAGCAAACTGGCCCCAGATGTTAAAATAGAAACCTTATTGATGCTCAAGAGAACACAGCACCTTGTGAGCTTGGGCCCAGAGATAAGGAGATTGGAGCTGAGCAGTAGAGTCTGGAGCTCTTTCTCTTTAGAAAGCACTTACAGGGTCTCTTTGGCTATCTGAAGACTTTGGGGGGAGCCAGGGGGGTTCTAGACTTGGGCATTCAGCAAGATTTTTTTCAGACAGGGTTTCTCTGCATAGCTCTGGCTGTCCTGGAACTCATTCTGTAGACCAGGCTGGCCTTGAACTCAGAAATTCGCCTGCCTCTGCCTCCCAAGTGCTGGGAGTAAAGGCGTGCGCCATCGCCGCCCGTTGGAAAAATGCATCTGGAAAGCTGTGTGGATCCCGTTGCTTGTTCACCCCGTTACTGCAAGGGGTGAATCTCTGGCTGGCTTTTATGCAGAGGCCTGAGGCAAGCTAAAGGAACCTCTCCCTTGCCTGTGGCTGCTTGCTCCTCTACATATGCACACATGAGTGAGGCGTGCACATAGGCCTGCACTACCAGTGTGTGCATTCACCTGAGTTCCTTTATGCATGCCTCAAGTAGTGCAGATGAGCTTCCACACAGGTTTATTATCCATGCCTGTGATTGGTTGGTTTATGTGGCTATTTATTTACTTTGAGGCAGGGCCTCTGTAGTCCAGGTTGGCCCCAAACTACTGGTGATCCTTTTGCCTCAGCCTCCTAAGTGTTAAAATTCTAGGTACCAGCCACTGTGACACAATGCCTGCCTTTTTCTTTTTCTTTTTTTTTTTTTTTTTTTTTTTCTTTTTTTAAGACAGAGTTTCTCTGTGTAGCCCTGGCTGTCCTGGAACTCACTCTGTAGACCAGGCTGGGCTGGAATTCAGAGATCTGCCTGCCTCTACTTCCTGAGTGCTGGAATTAAAGGAATGTGGCACCACAGCCTGGGCTTTGCCACCCCAGGCCTTGCTGTAGCCTCAGGCCCTGTATATGAGCTGACATACATAACAGTGTCTGGGCTGGATGACTCAGCACTTAAGAGCACTTGCTGCTCTTGCAAGAACAGGAGTTTGGATTCCTAGCACCCAGGTCGGGCACCTAGCACAATCACATAATCAGCTGCAGGGAGTCTGAGGGCACCCACTCTCAACTCAGGGAAGAAGCTTACCTAGAATACATCAATCCGAGTTCGATCCCTGATACCATAAAACCAGGTTTGGTCGTACACATCTGCTATTCCAACACTTGAGAGATGGAGAAGAGGATCCGAAGTTTAATGTCATCCTTGGCTGTGTTCAAGTTCAAGGCCAGCTTGGACTACCTGAGAGTCTGTCTAAAGTAAAAATGAATCTTTAACAAATGATCTCGCCGGGCGGTGGTAGCGCACACCTTTAGTCCCAGCACTTGGGAGGCAGAGACAGGCAGATTTCTGAGTTCGAGGCCAGCCTGGTGTACAGAGTGAGTTCCTGGACAGCCAGAGCTACACAGAGAAACCCTGTCTCGAAAAACCAAAAAAAAAATCTCTAGATCTCTACATGTCTGACCTGACCAGTGACTTAATGAACAAGTAAGGTTTTGCTTGCGTGTGTGTTCAATGCAGTAGGTGCATTGAATCCACTTGGGTTCCCCTACCTTAGCGTAGAGAGCTGGGTGGAACCTACCTACATATTCTCACCTGTAGTATGTGTGTACATCTGTGGGTGTGTATGTGATTGTGTACAGGAATGGCTTTGTGTGGCTGTCCATGTAAAATAGAAATACCCTGGGGCTGGCGAGATGGCTCAGAGGGTAAGAGCACTGACTGCTCTTCCGAAGGTTCTGAGTTCAAATCCCAGCAACCACATGGTGGCTCACAACCACCCGTAATGAGATGTGACACCTTCTTCTGGTGTGTCTGAAGACAGCTACAGTGTACTTACATATAATAATAATAAAAAAAATAGAAATGCCCTGTGAGAAAGTATGATATCATCACTCCCCCGACCTTGGTATATGTGGTACTCTGATGGGCTGTAGGGAGAGCCCTGTCTCCTGTCCCCCCTCCCCACAGCAGGTACACAATTCCCTGGACCCATCCTGCTCAGCCAATTTGCAGTCTTGCTCTCAGCTCCCAAGAAGGCCTGCAGCAAAGTTAAGGGGCTGGTGGCCAATTAGTGAGAGGGTTAATCAGGGATCTGGGGACCCCCAGGGGGTGGGAAGCTGAAGGTAGTCATGGGGTTGACAAAAGCAGGAGCTGCCTGTCATAAGTCTGGGGGAGGGGACAAAGGAAGTGGAGGCCTGTTGGTACTGAAGAACCAGAGGTGTGCCCATGGATTCCTGATTGTTGACCACTAACAGCAGGAAGTGTGTGTGTGTGTGAAGTAGTATGTAGATGCATGTAGTGTCCTTGAATTTGGCCCTGTATGCAATTGTGTTAAAATAACTATGAATACTACTTATTTACATTTATGTAGACTCACATATGTACATTCATAAGTGTGCAGTGGTGTGCATATGGGTTTGCTTATACAAACATACCCAGACCTGTGTGTATGTACTGTATACACATGTGTATGCAAGGATATGTATATATATATATATATATATATGTGTGTGTGTGTGTGTATACATATATATGTGTGTATATATATACATATATATGTATATATTATGTAATTTAGGTGAGTGTTCCAGCATGCACCCCTGTAACATAAAGCTCATATGTATGATGCTGTATCTAGTGTGCAGATCAAGTGTGCCTGCACAAGTGTGCAAATGCACTCAGGGATGGATCTATGCATGCTTGAACAGTCAGGTAGGCGCCTGGTTTCCACATGTGTGCCCATGTGTATGTGTCCACGTATGCAGAGATCTTGGCATGGAATGAGCTGGGGAATGGCAGGCTCCAGGCTGCAGGAGGGAATCTGACAGACGAGGTTTGCTGCAGCCCCCGGCCCTGGGAGTCTGTTTTCCAGCCTGCGGAAGCTGTGAGCCCGTGAACTCATCTTATATTAATAGCTGCTGTCTCCTCACTTATTGCAAGGGAGAGGCGGTCATGGCCCCTGCGGGGCGCAGCACTCAGGGCTGCCCCACCTCCCACAAGGACCAGGACTCAGCCCAGCTAGAAAAGAGCCCCTGGCTTTTCCTTTGATTCAGAGAGCCCACTGCCCAGCACCCTCTCCCGGCCTGTAAGATAGCAAACTCAAGCATCAGGATAAGAAAGCTGGCAGAGACGGAGCGGCTGGGAGGCTTAGTAACCCTCTCCAGACACACAGGCGCACGAACACACATGCACACACACACACACACACACACACACACACACCAGGCTGAACAGCCCAGGGCTTAGCTTCAGAGGAGACTCAGGGAGACAGGAGGCTCAGTATAAAGGGGAGACTCAGCCCTGCTCTCAAGGGCTCTTAGAGGCCCTCTGGCTAAGAGGAAGCTTAGCTTTCTGAGTTCCTGGTCTGAGGAAAGTCATGGCCTTGTCTTCAGGAAGCTCTAGTTCGAGGAGGAGACAAAGAAATGTACTCTGACGAGCCTTCAGCTTGAAAGGACATGTCCCTGTTGTCAGGGACCCTCTGTTGGAGACAGGATACAGTACTGGCTCCAGGAGGCCATATCATGGCTCCAGGGGAAGAGGAGGAAGGTTTGTTGTATAAATGGCTTCTTCTTAAACTCAACAGGACCCAACAAGGGGTTCCCTGGGGAAGAGTTGCTGGGCGGTAGGGGGAACTGACCTACCTCTGCAGAGGAAAAAAAATCCAAAGAAAGGAAGGCCCTGCTAGTCCACTGCACACACAGGCTCTCCCGAATGCCACAGATCCGCTACACTGCCCCAAGACAGAGCAAGAACCTCAGCTCAGACCCAACACAGACTCCTAGACCCAGGGTGGCAGTCGATAGGTTCTTGTGAGCCCTAGGGCAGGAAGCTTGGAATGAGGATGCACAGGGTCCAGCTGTACCCAGCTAGAACAGAAATCTCTCTGGGCAGGGCGGTGGTGGCGAACGCCTTTAATCCCAGCACTTGGGAGGCAGAGGCAGGCAGATTTCTGAGTTCGAGGCCAGCCTGGTCTACAGAGTGAGTTCCAGGACAGCCAGGGCTACACAGAGAAACCCTGTCTCAACTCCCCACGCCCCTCAAAAAAAAAAAAAAAAAAAAAAAAAAAAGAAAGCTATCTGGAAAAAGAGTCCACAGGGATGCAAGAGATTCAGCATGAGGATGCTTCCTTCCGTGCAATGCCTCTTCTGAGATAAGGTTTAATCTGGAGAAACAGCCTCACCCGAGCTTGGGCACAGGACCTTCCTACCCCACATTCCTGGCCAACTCTTTTTTTTTTTTTTTTTTTTTTTGACCTGTTCCCAAAACTCACTTCCTAAATCACTAAAGGAAGAGATTTGGAGGCAGATGTGGCCTGGGTTCAAATCCCAGCTCAATTGACCATAAATGTGACCTTTCTGGGAGGACTTTCTTTCCTTTTTAAGTTGTTGAATAGTTTCCTGTAGCACAGGCTGGCCTCAAACTCCGCATGTAACCTCAGATGACCTGGTGACAATCTCGCCTCCACCTCCCAGGTCCTATAATTAAAGTATGTGTCTCCAAACCATTTAGTTTGATGGTAGAATCAGGCATGGTAGAGGCAGAGCAGCTAGGACCTTTACTCCTCCTCCCCAGACACATCCTCGCATGAGCACACACTGAGACTGAACCTAGGGCTTCTTTGTGCATGCAGGGCAAGCACTCTGCCAACTGAACTATAGCCCTGGCCAGGAAGGCTTTTCTTTGGTTGTTTTGGTTTTTTTTCTCATCTTAAAATTACTCATATATTCTCTTTCCCTATTTTGTTTTTATTCAAGGTTTCAGTCACTAACACTGCAGGGTTGGATTTTTTTTCTTTTTAAAATAACTGTTATATCATATATATATGTATATATATATGATTTATTTATTTATTTCATATATGTGAGTACACTGTTACTGTCTTCAGACACACCAGAAGAGGGTGTCAGATCTGATTACAGATGGTTGTGAGCCACCATGTGGTTGCTGGGAATTGAACTCAGGACCTCTGGAAGAGCAGTCAGTGCTCTTAACCGCTGAGCCATCTCCCCAGCCTACTTTATATTTGGAAATAGTTTATCTTTAATTGTTTGTATGTATATATATCTGTGTATGGGTATGTGCCTGTATGAGTACAGATGTCGGTAGAGGTCAGAAGAGGGCATTGGATTCCATGGAGCTGGAGTTTCAGGCAGTTGAGCATTGCCCAGTGTTGAGTCCTGAGAAGCGAGCTCAGTTCCTTTGTAAGAGCAGTATGTGCTCTTAACTGTTTATACCATCTCTTCATCCCTAACTGCATTGATTAAAAACTTTTCTAGTTCCTCTACTAGCATTAAGCTATCTGCAAGAACATGAGGGAGTAAGCCGGGCAGTGGTGGCACATTCCTTTAATCCCAGCACTTGGGAGGCATAAGCAGGTGGATTTCTGAGTTCGAGGCCAGCCTGGTCTACAGAGTGAGTTCCAGGACAGCTAGGGCTACACAGAGAAACCCTGTCTTGAAAAACCAAAAACAAAAAGAGGAAAGAAAAAAACCTGGAACTTGCAATCCTCCTGCCTCCGTAACTGGAATTACATCGCACTTTGGAATTTACAGATAAATGTCACAATGCTCAACTTATTCTCCAAGCCTTCTCTCACCTCTTTTGTGGTTTTTTTTTTTTTCTGTTTTTTGAAACAGTCTCATGTTGCCCAGGATAGCCCTGAACTTACAATGTAGTTGAGGCCAGCCTTGAACTTCTGGCTTTCTGCTTTACTGTGCTGGGAATAGACACACCACTACACCCAGCATCCATCTTCTTCAAGCACGCCCTGCTGCTGATGGGATGGCACTAGCGTATGAAATGTTTGGCTTCCAGTTTGGCTTGGAACAGGAGCTTGCACAGTGAAGAGCTCCTCCCAGGGACTTTCCGAAAATGTGAGGAGAAAGGACAGTCAGGGCTCTGCCTGAGCTAGTGGGCATCCCTCATTGTGTGTTTGGGAGTTGGACCTGTGACTTCTGTTAGAGAGGGGTCTTGAACTCCAGGAAAAAGAGCAGGAGTCTGGGAAGTGGAGATAGAACTGTGTCCCAGCAGGCCTGACACAACTGAGTTTGAACAAATTGCTCATCTTAGGGCCTCAGTTTCTCTAGCTGGGTGACGGTAGAAATGTAAAGTGGGCCAGAAATGTTCTTATGAGATAGTTCATTCCTTCAGGGCTTCCTTATGTACGTATGTACGTACGTATGTATGTATGTATTTTTTTTTTTTTTTTTTTTTAAACAGAGCCTTCCTTACATAGCTGGCTGGCCTCAAAGTTGCTAAGAGCTGAAGCTAGCTTTTAACTTCTGGTCTTCCTTCCTTCCCTCCCCTAGTATTAGGATTATGGACATGTACTGCCACAATTGTTTGCTTTTCCATTTTATGTGAATGAGGGCTTTGTCTACATGTGTATCTATGCCCAGTAGAGAGCGTTAGCTCCCCTGGAACCGGAGTTGCAGGCAGTTGTGAGTCACCATGTGGATGGTGGAAATTGAACCCAGGTCCTCTGTAGAAAGTAGCCAGTGCTCTTAACCCTGTTTCTTCACCCTCACTAGGGTGTTGCTAGGATTTAAATCCAGAGCCCTTAGGCTGGAATTGAAGTCAATGTGTAGCTGAGGCTAGCCTGGTATTCACGATCCTCTGGCTTCTGCCTCTCCAACACAGAGATTGCAGGCATACACCATCCCAGCCCAGAGCGTCCCCTGACGCTGCCTCTGCTCTTGCTGGGAGCACTGGCTCCCTCCGTTCCTAAGCCCCTGGAGTTCAAGTCTCCAGTTGCAAACACTGTTGCATGGAGAAGCAGCTTTTCCAGCTCTACAATGTGACCACCTCCCAAAAGGGAGCCACTGATCCCAAGGATATAAGGCAAAGTCCAGAAGGTTCCGAGCCCCAGGGTAGGGAAAATAAATAAATAAATGAATAAGTAAGTAAATAAATAAATAAATAAATAAAGGAAAAGCCATTGTCCAGGAGACTGAGCACAGATTTTGGAAACAAATGTTCCAGGTTTGAATACTATCTTGTGTCTCTAGCTTGTGTGACCTCAGTAGTTTTCTCATACATTTAAGGTATTCACAAGATAGCCTGTGCCAGCCATTCTAACTAGGTATGTACCCTTAGCACAATGTAGCCCACAGGAAGCACTATTGGAAGGAAGCTGTTAATGTGAAGGGAACTTGCATGGTACAAACATGCTCTGCATTCCTGAGCTCCTGTCTGGCTACTCTGGACAGGCTGTGGGTACCTTCAAACTAGGAGGAGTATCCTGGTTCTTGTCCCTGGCTAAATAGGTTTTTGCAAGTTGATGTCCAGGGCTTGGTCCAAGGGATACTGACTTCCCAGATTGCTTCCGGGGTCCCGCTATCCTGGCTCAACTCCACACTATGCATATACACAAACACGAGTATTTATAAAAAAAAAAAAAAAAAAACATTTTTTATTGAGTAGGGTTGGGGGCTGAACAGGAATGCACTGGGGGCCATAACCCGATTGGCAGAGGGGTGGGGGTGCTGGCTCTTGCCCCGCCTCCTCTCGGGCACCTCAGGGTAAGGCCTGGCCCCCAGGCCATGGCTGTGGCGCTGAAAGCCAGGCTGGAGTGGGAAATGGGGGTGCGTTTTACAATCCCGACTGCCTCGCCGGGTTGCAATTCCCCGACATGGCCACCAGAGGGAAGCCGGGCCTCAGCGCAGAGGAATTTTCGGTTGCTCAGGTGATGGCTTCTTAAAAAAATAAAAAACCAGAGGCTGGTGTGTTCCCCCTGCAAACCCGAGCAGTGCGGGCCTGGGAGGAGGCTCTGGTCTCTATGATTTCTCTGATAAAAAATAAGCAAAAATAACAAAATACGTGGTTTCTCTTTTTCCATCCCGCCCCCTCCAGGAACTGAGGTCAGAAATGGGGTCATGAAGGCTGAGGATACCCTGGTACGAACCAGATTTCTAGGTGTGGGTCTCTTTTTTCCCCTTACCACCCATAAGTAAATTTATAAATAAATAAATAATAAGTAAATAAATATACCTTCTTTGTATGTCCACATATATAGAGATAAATCTTTCACTCATCTAGGCAACTAAGTGATTAATCTCTGACTCTGGAGCTTCGAAATTCAAAAGCGACACGATCAAGGTCAAGTTTCTGGGAAGGAAGATCAAGGACATGGAATGGTCTTGTAAAATTCCCAGCCTTCTGGAATTGCAAACCACTTGGGCTGTGAGACATTTCTGAGTGGGACCCTGACCATCTGGAACATTCTAGAACCATGCAGTAAGCTGGGCTGGACCCCTGCAGGAATCTTGAACAAGATCCTAAAACACCCAATGTCCTAGAACTCCAGAACCAGCTGGGTCTTAAGGGCGTGGAGCTGGGGCAGGGGGCGTGTGGTTGGAACTAAGCCCTGCTGGACCTAACATTCTGGAGTTCTATAGTAGGCAGAGCCACAGGTTCGCCAGGATGAAACTAGACATCACTAGGGGACCGGGACCGGAATGGAGTCTTGGAAGTGGAGCAGCAGCAGCAGATGGCCCACAGCACCTTCTGCACGTCTTGGTTGCGGAAGGCGTAGATGACCGGGTTGATCATGGAGTTGTAGGTGGCTGGGAGCAGGGTAAGATAGGTGTAGAGAGGAGGGGAGTCGGCGTCTCCCAGGAGGCAGTAGACAGTGAAGGGCAACCAGCAGGCAGCAAAGGCGCCAAGCACCACGGCCAATGTGGCGATGCCCTTGCGGGTGGCCACGTAGTGGGAGGCAGGCAGCAGGTGTCGTTGGAGGGCGATCTGCTGGGCATGGCGGCAGACGATGCGGCAGATCTGGGCATAGAGCTGCAGCATAATGCCAAAGACCATGAAGAAGGCGATGGCCAGAACCACCAGATGGTTCTTGGAGAGTGGATAGACCACGCCGCATGTGGTCAGGCCATCCCGGCAGTTCCAGGCCAACACGGGAACCAGCCCCAGGCCCAGGGCACCCACCCACACCAAGGCCAGCATCACATAGGTCCGAGTGACTGTGGTCTCTGAGTAGTAGGTGAGGGCGTTATACAAGGAAAGGTAGCGGTCAACCGTAATGGCCAGCAGACTGCCGATGCTGGCAGTAAAGGCCATTGCTAGCACGCCAACCAGCACCAAGCTCATCTCTGGTGAGCCAATGCAGAAGTCAGCCGCAAAGTGCAGGACCAGACCCAGGCCTGCCAGCAGGTCTGCGACGGCCAAGCTACCCACCAGCAGGAACATGGGGGCGCGGAAGGCAGGAGTGCCCACAATGATGGCCACCACCAGCGCGTTCTCGCAGGACACCAGGGTGCCTGAGATGCATAGCACCACATCCCAGGCCCGGGGAGCAGGCAGCAGTGTAGCTGGGCCTGTGGGTTCCTCTGCTGGGTCCACGCCGCTCACATTCACACTGCCTGAGCCAGCTGAGAACCAGGCCATGGAGCGTCCTGCACCCCACATCATGGTACCTGTAGAAGAAAGGCCCCATGAGATACTGGCAGGCCTGTATCCTGACAGGAGGCCCTCGGAATAAAGAAACCTCTCAGGATAACAGGTAGGGTACCGATGTCCTGCTCCCCTGCTGCCCCCCCCAGTTCATGTCCTGGGGCTTTTGTCCTCTGATGTCTCCAGGCCTCTAAACGGGTCCCTTTTTCTGGTAGTCCCTTTTCCGTTGTTCCTTCACCCTCCTCTCCATTCCTCTAAGTCCTAAAGACCTCTTTGCCACATGTGGTCAAAGAAGTGAATCAAAGCTTACCATAAGTGAATGGGGAGGCACAGGATTCGAGGTGTGCCCTCCATAGGCTCATGAAGAGGGAAGGGGAAACAAATGTCAAGAAGAAGAGCAGTCAGTTCCCTCCCACCAGAGATGATGACTTGGTTCCAGAAGCTCCCAGACCCCTCACGATTCGCAGCACTGCCAGCCTCAAGCTCCGCCCCCAGGCAAAGCCGGTGCAGCTTCTTGCCAGCCCCCACTCGACATTCCCAGGGTAAACACCTGGGAACTCATTTCCCCCACACTCTCTACCAGACTTCTGACTCCGGACAGACACCCCCATCCCCCTTTCTTCCTCCTAACCACTGGGTCTCCATAGCAGACACCCCCTGGTGGAAGCCTGATTCCTGAGTCAGACCCCTCCTTCTGTCCGGACACCTGGATCTTGGGCCTGACTCCGCCTCCTGCCTTGGAGAGCTGAAGCCCTAAAAGATACCTCCCGCTACTCGGACGTCTAGGTGCCCGCCCCAGACGCCTCCTGTTCTCTCAACCTCAGATGACCGCGCATCCCTCCAGGGCCTCAGGTCCCGCAGGAATGCTCACCCTTTGCCCGGTCACCCCATCATACCACTCGAGCACCCTTGGAACCCTTGGGGAGCTGCCTGCTTATGCAGAATCTGGAGTCCAGAGTCCCAGGTACGACCCCTGACCCTGAGCAGCAGCAGACAGCCTTCTGCCGGCCCGGCGCCCCTGCACGCTGTGTCCTCCCAGACTCCGGGTGGGTACCCGCGGCAGGGCCCGCTACTCACCGGTGGCTCAGGACCGGGTGCGGCCGGGCCGCGGGGAGCCTCCACTCAGGTTCTGGCAGAGCAAGGTGTGCGCGGACCCCGAGAAGCCCCCGCGGCGGCCGCGGGAGACGCGGCGTGAGTCACCCCGCCCCGCCCCGCCCCCGGCCACCGGTTCGGTGACGTCAGAAGCCCAGCAGGCCAATGGGCGCCGCGCGCTGGAGCGCAGCGCGTGCTGCGCGGCATAGTAATGAGGCCTCGCGCCGCCCGCTCCCCCATTCATAAAAAGTGACCGTGGCCGCGGCCCCGCCCCCTCCGGAGCCGGCTCTCTGTCCTTGACGCGGCGCCCTCTGCGGGTGGGGGGCGGGTTCTGGGGACACTAGTGGGAGAGCCTTAAAAGAGACCTGGGGGGGAGGCACAGAGAATGTGGGAAGAGGTCAAGGAATTGGGATGGTCTGCGGGGGGGGGTGGGGGTGATGAGCACCTTCGGTGGCAGAAATGAGCTGACAGGTGATGGGGCGAAATGGGCGTCCCCGGTGAGGATGACAGGCTCTGCCTCTGATAGGGCCCTGAGGTGACGGTGACAGGAGCACGAGGGAGCAGGGAGGTGGGTGGTTGTGATGATGTGAGCGCGGTGACAGGATCTCGGAGGACGGCGTCTGTGGGACGTTGACAGGGGTGTAGGCCTCCTCAGGGCAGCCGCAGCATTGTCAGGATGACTGCAGCATGATGGAGCTCGGGGACCCTAGGGTGGCAGAAGTGGTGACAAGGCGTTGGAGATGAGTGTTCAGATGAAGGAACTTCAGGTCACTGTGACCCTGTTAAGTGCTAAAGGACTGAGATGACAAAACTAAATGAGGGCTGCGGGGTCCTGATGTAAAGCTCAAACGACTTGTGAGTGGGCCCCGGAGTGAGGAAACAGGGTAGGAAGTCTGACTGGACGGCGACCCAGCAGGTAAGTTGCTGTCAGGACAGGTCCCGTGATGTTGGGGTTGGAATAAGGGGCTGGGTGACGTCACTCACGTGGGCCCAATAGCGTCCACGCTGCACGGGGAGGGTGCGTCTGGCAAGATTTCAAAACCTCAATTATTTATTCAAGGATCTGAGAAGCCAGCACGGGGGTGGGGTGGGGGGGTCACTTCCCCGAAGCAGCAGGAGATAGGGAGCCGGGAAGAACTTGGAAGCAGGACTCCTGTGCTCAGAGCAGCCTTCCTGAGCACCCAGCTTAGGTACCCCAGGGGGTGGGGCAGGAGGAAAAACGTCCTCTTTCCCAACCCTGCCTGCTCTCTCCCTAAGGAAACACCCCATCGGATCTAACCCTAGTACTGCCCTGTCTTCCTTCCATCTTCTCTGGAATGTAAAGACTTTAGGAGGGTGATGGGACTCGGAGGTCGGATGTCGATGCCGGTCTGTGGCTGAGGAAAGAAGGCAGGGAATACGTCATATCCCCACAGATATGACAGACAGAGCCTGGGCTGGAGAGAATGACATAGTTTGGGTCGAATATGGGGAGTTCAGCTGGTAGAGAAGGTCAGGAGGAGACTGGCTTCCAACCCTAATCCCTCCATTTCCTAACTGTGTGACTCTGAGGCCCTGTTAGGCCCTCTGAGCCTGTTTTTTCAGGTCTAAATGCTGGGGACCGATGGAGGGAGTTGGCCCATTATCAGCGTGGGCTGTCTATTAGCTGTCAATGGTATATCTGGCCAGTAGAGGACACCAGGGAAACACAGGAGGGCACCAAGAAAAGAGTGGTCACAGGAAGTTCTGCCTTTGAGGGACCAGACTAGATGAGGCTCTCCCACTGCAGGCTCTGTGCATGGGCTCCTCCTTTGCTCCCTTCAGAGTGCTCCTTTTAGCCATTTCTTCCCTAAATGGGCTTCCTGACCTGTCACAAATGACCAGCTAGCCCCCTTCTCCTTGTCCTTCTCTCCTCTATTTGTTATGTTCTAGGATGCGCAGAACTCCTGCAACAAAATACTCTCCATAGTTCTCTTTTTCGTTTGCTTGGAGCCTGAGGCTGTCCCACGGTAGGATAAGCCATATGACAATAATGTCCAGGTTTGGTTGTGCTAGGGACAGTACCTGAGACATAATTGGTATTCAATTACTGTTATCTGTTGGTTGATGAAATGTAACAGGAACAGTCAAAGAGAGGGAAACAAAGGGGGCAGAGGCGCACACCTTTAATCTCAGCAGTTGGGAGGCAAAACCACACAGATCTTGTGCATTTGAGGCCAGTCTTGTCTACAGAGTTCCAAGACAGCCAGGGCTATGCAGAGAAACCCTGTCCCCAAACAAAAACACTCAAGTGTGAGACTGGAGCGATAGCTCAATAATGAAAAGTATATGTTGCTCTTCCAGAGGACCCAAGGTTGGTTCCTAGAACCCATATGGTACCTCACTCATATTAAAAAACAACAAAACAAAACAAACAAAACATTTCTTGCCAGGCAATGGTGGCACAAGCCTTTGATCTAGCAGATCTCATGAGTTCCAGGCCAGCCAGAGCTACACAGAGAAACCCTGTCTAAAAAACAAACAAAAAACTGAAAATACTCATATATAGATAAAATAATAAATATCTAAACAAATTAAAAATAAACAAACCTGGCGGGCAGTGGTGTCGCAGGCCTTTAATCCCAGCACTTGGGAGGCAGAGACGGGCAGATTTCTGAGTTCGCAGCCAGCCTGGTCTACAGAGTGAATTCTAGGACAGCCAGGGCTATACAGAGAAACCCTGTCTCGAAAAAACAAAAACAAACAAACAAACAAACAAGCAAAAAACTAAACAAACCCAGAGAGAGAAAGAGACACAGAAAGAATGTAGTCCTGATGGGGATGTGTCCAAGAGAGAGGGCAAGGGACAGGACATCAGCACCCCAAGATTGGATGTCTATACTTCTATACTCCTCCCCATTATGAGCCAAGTCAGAGCTCTGGTCTTAGAGAAGGGAACAGGAACAAGATGCTAGAGCATTGGGATCCAAGTGTAGGTGAGAGATGCCTGAGCATCTGAGCAGCTCTGTATAGTCAGGGCTCTCTAGAGTCACAGAACTTAGGGAATGTCTCTATATATTAAGGGAATTTTTTTTTTTTTGAGACAGAGTTTCTCTGCATAGCCCTGGCTGTCCTGGAACTCACTCTGTAGACCAGGCTGGCCTGGAACTCAGAAATCTGCCTGTCTCTGCCGCCAAAGTGCTGGGATCAAAGGCGTACACCACCACCGCCCAGCCTAAATAAATCTTCATTTAAAAAGGATTTTTATTTTTGCTGTGTGTATGTATGTATTTCTATGTTGAGTGTACTCCATGAACGTACCCACACAGGCCAGAAGATGTTATCAAATCCCTTAGAGCCAGAGTTATATACGAGGTTGTGGGCTTCCTGAAATGGGTGCTGGGTCCTTTAGCAGAGTAGTAAGTGCTCATAACTGCAGAACCATTTCTCCAGCGCTCACTCCCCATCCCTGACCCCAGCTGTTTTTTTGAGATATCCAGTTTATACAGGCCATAGTTGGATTGATTTTTTTTTTTATAGGATAATTGTAAACTCCACCCAAGCAAGCTGTGTCCCTCCATGGTACCCCCAACATCCCACCACCAAAATAGGCTCTGAGTCTAAATGTAAAGATGGCATCCTGAGTGGTCTTGGACGTTTGGGTTAGGTTTCTTCAAAGTTCTGTCTTTTTGTTGTTGTTGTTGTTGTTATAGGTAAGTATACTGTAGCTATCTTCTGACACACCAGAAGAGGGCATCAGATCTCATTATGGATGTTACAGATGGTTGTGAGCCACCATGTGGTTGCTGGGAGTGAACTCAGGACCTTTGGAAGAGCAGTCAGTGCTTCTAACCATTGAGCCATTGCTCCAGCCCCAAATTTCTGTCTTAGTGACAGTTACTATCTTACTAGTGAGGGCACTAACAACCAGTTGTTTCTACTGAAGTAAGCAGATGGTCATGAACTTCCTTATTTGCAGGTCACCATGGTGAAGATTGCTTCTCACTGCTAGGGAGGGAGAGCCCTTGGAGACTCAGACTAAGTAAGGCAGTAGATTTTCACATATGTGCTCTATCGGACACCAAAGAGTATGTGTGAGAGAGAGACAGAGACAGAGAAACAGAGAGACAAAGACAGAGAGACAAAAACAGAGGGACAGAGAGAGAGGAGACAGCCTGTAGCCCAGAGTGGCCTCACACTTGTGGGAATCCTCCTTGGCTAAGATTATAGGTGTGAGCTACCATGTCAGGCTGGGGTCACCTCTTCTCTGCTCTCTCCTCCCTGAGACCCCCTGTCCAGGGGAAGTGCAGTCTTTTCTCAGACCCTCTTGTCCCTATCTGTCTCCCTGCTCCTACCCGGACCCCCCCCCCCATAAACACATGCCAATTTTCCCCACCAACAACCCTAAAAAGTTAAGGGGCAGAGCCCACAATTCATAGAAGCCAAGGGACTTTCCCATAACCACACTGTGAGTGGTAGAACTGGATGGTGACGCTGCCAGGGTGCGTACATAAATGGCAGCCTCTTCCCAAAAGGGGCTTCTCACTGACAAACTTGCAGTTCCTCACATGGCCACCAGATGGCTATGCGCTTTCCTGCCAGGTGAAACTTTTTGAGACAGGGTCTCAAGTAGCCAAGGCTGACCTCCAACTGAACTTGTGATCTTCCTTCTCCACCTCCAGAGTGCTCTGTCGAAGGCATTCTCCACCACATGTGGTTTTATGTGGTGAAGGGACCAGACCAGGCTTCCTGCATGCTAAACGAGCACTTCACCATGTTAACTTACACACACACACACACACACACACACACACACACTGTGGAACATGTAGACCAGGGAACAAATGGGCAATTAATTATGCATTGCATAATAGCCGGGCAGTGGTGGTGCACGCCTTTAATCCCAGCACTTGGGAAGCAGAGGCAGGCGGATTTCTGAGTTCGAGGCCAGCCTGGTCTACAGAGTGAGTTCCAGGACAGCCAGGGCTATACACAGAAAACTTGTCTCGAAAAAAAAAAAAACAAAAAAACAAAAACCAAAAGAAATTATGTATTGGATGCTTGCTCTGAAGGAGAGCAGGTACCGGTGTGGAGAATAACTAGAAGAAGGTCTTGTTGGCAGAGAGGTTAAGAACTGAGTCATTAGCTGGGTAGTGGTGATGCACGTCTTTAATCCCAGCACTTGGGAGGCAGAGGCAGGCGGATTTCTGAATTCGATGCCAGCTTGGTCCACAGAGCTGGTTCCAGGATGGCCAGGGCTACACAGAGAAACCCTATCTCGGAAAAAAAAAAAAAAAGATTTATTTATTGTTATATGTAAGTACACTGTAGCTGTGTTCAGACACACCAGAAGAGGGCATCAGATCTCATTACAGATGGTTGTGAGCCACCATGTGGTTGCTGGGATTTGAACTCAGGACCTCCGGAAGAGCAGTCAGTGCTCTTAACCGCCAAGCCATCTCTCCAGCCCCTATATTTTATATCTTGATGGTGGTAGGAGGGGGTTACTGGGGATTAGAGAGATGGCTCAGTGGTTAAGTGCAGTGGTTACTCTTCCTGAGGAGTCAGAATTGATCCCCAGCACCCACACAGAGGCTCACAGAGCTTTATAAATTGTTTTGTTGCTGTTTTGAGATAGGATTTCTCTATGTAGCTGCCTTGGAACTTTCTACGAAGACCAAGCTGGCCTCAGATTTACAGAGATCTGTGTCCTTCTCATGTGCTTGGATTGAAGGCATGTGCTACCATGCCCAGGTAACCTTTTATAACTCGAGTTCCAGGGGATCCAATACCCTCATCTGACCTCTGAGGGCACCAGGTGCATACATGGCACACAGACATAAATGCAGACTTAACTCGTGTATCCCTAAAACGAAGTAAATTTTAGATTGTTTGTTTATTTGGTTTTTGTTTTTTTGAGACAGGGTTTCTCTGTGTTTCCCTGGCTGTCCTGGAACTCACTCTATAGACCAGGCTGGCCTCAAACTCAGAAATCCACCTGCCTCTGCCTCCCAAGTGCTGGGGTTAAAGGCGTGTGCCACCACTGCCCGGCATAGATTTTTAATTAAAAACGGGAGGGGGTACTGATTTTTAAAGCTGTTTTCAGCTATAGGTGTGGTAGCTATAGAGCCAGGCCTGGTGTGGAGATGGAGATTAGAGATTTGTTGGTTACTGTTGTTGCTGTGAGGTTCAAATTCAGGGCCATGCAATGCTAAGCAAATGCTTTATCCTTGAGCTACATCTCAAGCCCCTTTTTTGAAAGGGTACGGGACTGGATCTCATTGATGTAGCCCAAGTTGGGTTAAAATCTATAGCCCTCCTGCCCCAGCCTCCCAAGTACTGGGTGACAGATATCTGCTCCTTTGATCACATCATCATCATTATTATTATTATTATTATTATTGCTATTATTTTAATGTATATGAGTAGATAATTTACTTGTATATATGTCTGTGTACCACTTTCATGCCTGGTGTCTGTGAAGACCAGAGGGCCACGGTGGATCCCCTGGAACTAGAGTTACAGGTATTTGTGGGCCACCATGTGGACCTAGAATCAAACCTAGATTTGGAAGAGCAGCCAGTACTTTTCATTACTAAGCCATCTCTCCAGCCCCCCACCCCTTTGTTGTTTTGAGGCATGGTCTGTCTGTCATCCTGGCTGTCCTGGAACTTTCTTTAGCCTAGGTTGGCTCTAACTCCTCAGTAGCAAATGACATTCTTGTTCTTCTGATTCTTCTGTTTCTATCACCCAAGCTCTGGGACTGCATGCACAAACTAGCAGTCTGGTCTATGCAGTGCTTGGGATCAAGCCTAAGCCTTTAGGCATACTAGCCAAGCATTCTACCGAATGAACCACATCCCTGGCCTTCTTGCTGGCTTTTAAGTGGGACCTGACAGCTGAAGAATAGCTAAGATGATCACAGGAGAGGGCAAACTAAGGCTCAGGACTAAGAGGGCTACAACTGATTAAGAAATTGGCAGAGGAAAGGGAGCTCATTGCAAAGGAGCTGAGAATCAGCTGCACAGAGACTCTTCCAGGACAGGAGAGGAGCCACGAGGAAGATCCCCAAAGGCTCAGTGATCCAGGAATGGCACCACTTATGACCCAGAGATGTGATGAGCTGGAGGCAGGACAAGCCATGGTGTTCCCACGGCTGGGAATGGCCAGCCCAAGGCCAGGGGCAGCTGAGTCCTGGCCCAGCCTTCCACAGACCAGAGTGTGTATATTATGTGGTGTAGTCTGAATCAAGTCCCAAATTTACCACTGTGGCTTTAGACTGCTCACTCACCTTTCTGAAGCCTCATCTGGGAGACAGGGTTAAACACAGTCTCTAGGGGCTGGAGGGATGGCTCAGCAGGTAAGAGCACTGGCTGCTATTCCAGAGGTCCTGAGTTTAAGTCCCACCAACCACATGGTGGCTCACAACCATCGGTAATGAGATCCAATGTCCTCTTCTGGTGTATCTGAAGACAACTACAGTGTACTCATACACATAAAATGAATAAATAAATAATTTTTTTTTTTTTTTAAAAGAGCATCTCTAGGGCTTAGAGTGGATTCTCAATCCCCCTAACGCTGGGACTCTTCAATACAATTCTTCTTGTGGTGACCTCCCAGCCATAAAATTATTTTGTAATTTTGCTACTGTCGTGAATCATAATGTAAGTAATTTTTTGAGATAGAGGTTTGCCTAAGGGGTCACAACTCGTAGATTGAGTTAGGTGGTGGCATAGGCCTTTACTCCCAGCACTGGTCTACAGTAGTGAGTTCCGGAACAGCCAGAGCTACACAGGCATTCCCTAAAAACTCACCAAAGCATAGTTGCTATGTTGACAAGGCCTATTCTCATAGAGATCCTTCCTCCTTGAAGCTGCCCCTCAGTGACCGGGTGGCACTAGTCTTAAACCCACCCCTTTTTCGTTCAGGCCCCGCCTTAAATCGCAGAACACAGCTACACCTCTTGGCCTCTCTAGCTCCACCACAGCGGAGCCAAGCTCTACCTGGACCCGCCCACAGGCTCCACCCGCTAGCCACGCCCACAGGGCAACCATGCTCCAGCCTGACCACGCCCCCGTTGCCCAGGTCTGGCTCTCGCTAGCTGGGCGAGTGGAGTCAAGAAAGGACGCGCCACACCAGCTGTCCACCGACACTCCCCCAGTCCCGGCCCTCGCGCCCATGGCCGCACCCGGACCCCGCGCCTTTCGTGCTGCTCTCTGCGGCGGTTGTTGTTGCCTCCTCCTGTGTGCCCAGCTGGTTCTAGCTGGTAATGCTGAGCAGCATCTGAGCAGGGTCCAGGCAGGTGGAAGGTGTAGCTTACTTTAGCTTCTTCCAGCACAGTAGGCTTGTGGGAGGGAACGTTTTCGACCTCTGCAGGACTCCAGGGGTGTGTTGAGATCTTAGTGCATATTTAGAGGTTCCAGGTGTGGGGGACTAGGAGACTTAGGTGAGTGTGGAGGAGGTCACCCCTGGGAACTTCAGGAGTGTGTATGGAAAGAGGCTGGGGATAAGGGTGTAGCTCGGTTAGTTTAACCAGGGCTTGGAGAAGCTCCAAACCTGTACAGAGGTGCGAGTCGCTGTAGTGGGAGAGGTACTGCAGCTTGGCACCTGGCTTTCTGCTGCTTTCTCCCCATTTGCGCCCCCACTCTCAGGGAAAGGAGCTCGTGGCTTTGGGCGGGGAGCCCTGCTCCGCCTGAACGTCTGGCCTACTGCCCAGGGGGGCTGCAAACACCTGGGACACTGTGAACGCTGTGTGGACAGAGCCCACAACCTCTCTATTTGTGTCTGGCAGCAATGTGAGCCAGAGGAGCCAGGTAAGTAGTTGAGCCCTTCCGGCGGAACATCCTCTTGTCTATACACACCCCCTCCCAACCCATCTCTCTCCCCAAACCCCTTTTCTGTTCCTTCTCCCACCAGGACACTGTGTGGCCCAAGCTGAGGCAGTCAAGGAGGGTTGTTCAATCTATAACCGCTCAGAGTCATGCCCAGGTAAGCTAAGCCTATACGAAGAGAGGGGAGTGAGGAGTCCCGAGCCACAGTCTCTCAGGAAGTTGACTGCATCCTGGTCCAGGAACACTTGTATCATGCCCCGGCTGGTATCTTAGTCTATAATTTGGTCCAGTGTGCCCAGGAGCTTGTGGTAGCTGGCACCTCCTCTGGCAAGGAGGTCTTTGGAATGGCGGGGTCTTCTTGAAACAAGTGACATTAGAGATGAGCCTTGTAGATAGAGACAGAGCACAGCTAGGGGAGAAGACGGGGTGACCAGGCGTGAGTGGGGCAAGGGTGTGATCTGAACAGGAAGTGGGCCCAGCTACTTGCCCAGGCTTGAGGTTCCTGATAGCAAGGAGAGGTGTTTTATTGTGGATTCCCTGTCTCCTCAGCTTCCCATCATCATTCCACTGAGGAACCGAAAGCAAGTACCACAGGTAGGATCCTCCCCAGGGAATGGGAGCAGGATAGCTGCAGGAGAGATCTCAGTCCTCCAGTTCTCTCCCAGTGCTTTTTGTTGTTGTTTTAGTTTTTTTTTTTCTGTTTTGTTGTTGTTTTTGGTTTTGTTTTTTTCCGGACAGGGTTTCTCTATGTAGCCTTGGCTGTCCTGTAACTCACTCTGTAGACCAGGCTGGCCTCAAACTCAGAAATCCACCTGCCTCTGCCTCCCAAGTGCTGGGACTAAAGGCGTGCGCCACCACTGCCTGACTCCTAGTACTTTTTTACACCTGGAAGATGGGTTGGACCGATTCTTGCCTCCCAGGGCTTGAGGACTTATGAGTCAGAAAGGTCCAGTTAAGCATCTGATATATCCAAAGCAGTCGGGAAAGGGCAGCGTCCCTCCCCCCCCTTCAGTTCTGGGAATTCAGGGTGACCCCCTCCAGATCCATGCTTGGAGCTGAGGGAGTGTGGCTCCAGTTGCTAAGAGACGCCCTCCTTGACCACCTGCTACAAGCTGAGGCCTCCACAGTAGGTTCCCAGCAGAGCTGGGAAGGAACCCCATCTGTCTCTAGGTCCTCACCCTCCCGCTCCAAGGCCTGGAGGTCACTAAACTTCAGCCAGGATGGCTGAAGAGGCTCTTGGTTAATTAAAGCCGGAAACTGATCTTAAGGAATAAATTATTGATTGCTCAGCTCCCTCGGCCCGAGCCCCAGATCTGCCGTGCCCAGCTCACGGCTTCCCTTTCTCTCCTCTTCCCCCAGCATCCATCTCTGCAGCTCTCAGCCTCAGCCAGCACAGCCATCCTTCCCATTTTCTGTTCTTAGATTCTGCACGGTCCATGTCCTCTGGGAAGGGGACCCTGTTCTCAGTCGGGCCCTGTGTCCATTGTCCCAGAATGATCTTCCCCTCCTGTGTTTTCCTGCCCGGGCACCTGGCCCAGGGCCTGAAATCAAATCCCTGGTCAGAATTGATGGGTAATGTGGTACAGCCAGTAACCACTGCCGCATAGGCATAGGCTGCCCTACAAAGGGGGAAGGGCAGAGGGGAAGGGCAGGGAGCCAGCCAGGTCTGGCCCATAGTCTAGTCTTCTTGGGCCGGCTCAATAGGGTGTTGGCCTTTGCTCTGGTCCCTCCTTTCTTAGTGAAGAGTCCAAGCTTAGATGTTCAAAGGACCGTGTCCCTTTCATCTGGGCTCTGGCTTGTAGGGCCTAAAATAGTGCCTCCTCCTCCCCCTGTGTGTGTGTGCTCATATGTTTATGTGTGCGTACATGTGTATGTATGTGTGAGTGTGGGTGTGCGCGCGTGCGCTCGCACCTGTGTGTGTACATGTGTATGTGTGTGTGAGTGTGTGTGCACGCGTGTGCGTGTGTGTGCATGTGTGTGTGCACATGTGTATGTGTGCGTGCGTGTGTGCGTGTGTGTATATGTGTGTGTGCACGTGTGTGTGAGACTGCAGGGATTGTACCCAAAACTTCACTAGACAGGCTAAGCTGAGCTCCACCACTTAGCTGCATTCCCCAGCCCCCAACTGGACTTCAGAGCATGGTAGCCTAGGCTCCCCCTCCCCCATCTTGAGGACTTAAAGCCTCAAGGTATCAGTTGAGAGATGATTCTGGGGTCTCAGGTGGCCTGTTGTAACCTCCACTCTGCCTCATTCTGCAGGGAGTCCCCCCATCCCTGAAGACCGCAGCCCAGGTTTTGATGGAGCTAGCTTCATTGGGGGCATTGTGCTAGTACTGAGCCTGCAAGCAACAGCTTTCTTTATGTTGCGCTTCCTCAAGGCCAAGGACAGCACTTACCAGACACTGTGAGTACACGGCTGGCTGGCCAGCCTGAGTTCCCTACACCTCCTGCCTGGCAACTGTCTTCCATGGGGTGGACCTAAGGCCGGTGACTCCCCTCCAACATCCCGCCCTACCACCACCATGGGAGCCATGCCTCCTCTTTCTCTGTCTGAGATTATCACTGCCAGATGTTGGGTGGGACCTGGGCTCAGCCCTGAGAGTTCAGTGTCTGAGAGTCCAACTGAGCCTTTGTGTCTTTGTCTCCTCATGCTGCCAGCAGGGAAGAGAACCAGTAGGTGACAGCCCCAGGCCAGTCCTCAGCCTGCTGCAGCCCTGGGCAGCAGCTAGGGCCGTGTGCACAGTGTGGTTTTCCCAGAGGAAGGTGCTGGGCCAGGCTTCTGTGTGCCTGCTGTGTGCTGTGGGACCAGTTGTGTAGCCTGCATTAAAGTGTTTGTTCTTCCAGCTCTGCCTGCTCTTTGGAAAGCAGGGTGGGGGATCCCCCCGCCTCTGAGTGTTCTCTCTGTCTGGCCTCCACAGAATCTGACCTCAGTCGTCCTGGCTCCTCCTTGAAGGGACAGAGAACTCAGAGGTTACCCTCTTGGTTGCCTTATGGGCATTGGGGGTGGGACAAACTTTGGCCACCAGTTTCTGGTCCCTGTAGGCACAGGGCACCAAGCAGGCTTAGCTCTGATGGCTGACAATTCCCGTCCTGGGCCTGACACTTGCAGCTGAGAGCACCCTCCAGCCACCTCGTGTCTCATCCAGCCAGCTAGGCCCCCTAAGCTGCTGCCTCTTCCCACCATCCCACCCTGGGGTCTACCCTCAAATAAAGGACCCGTTTCCACCCCATGATTCCTGATCTATGTCTTGGGCTGTGTTTGAATTGGATGGGGTGAGGGAGGAATTTGTGTCTAGTATTGTTGTGGCCTGCCCCCCCCTCCCAAGATATTTGGGAGGCAGAGGCAGCTGGATTTCTGAGTTCGAGGCCAGCCTCGTCTAGAAAGTGAGTTCCAAGGACAGCCAGGAGTATACAGAGAAACCCTGTCTCGAAAAACCAAAAAAATAAATAAATAAGTAAATAAAAATAAAAGAGAGATTTTTCAAGCTGGGGGCAAGATGGCACAGTGGGTAAAGGAGCTTGTTGTGTAACCCTGACAACCTGAGTCCAATCCCCAGAACCCACATAGTGGAAGAAGAGAACTGACTCCTGCAAGATGTCCCCTGACCTTCACACATGGATGTGCCAGAGCCCCAAACAAATATTTAAAATATTGAAATTCTTTGAGACCAGCCTGGTCTAGAGAGTGAGTTCCAGGACAGCCAGGGCTATGCAGAGACACCCTGTCTCGGCAAAAAAAAAAAAAAAATTAAATTCTAAAAAGATATTTTGGGGGGTGGGGATTTAGCCCAGTGGTAGAGCTTTTGCCTAGCAAGCTCACACACGGCCCTGGGTTTGGTCCTCAGCCCTGAAAGAATGGAAAAGATATTTTAGGGATTGGGAAGATGGCTCTAAAGCTAAGCTCATGTACTGTTCTGGAAAAGGACCCTGGTTTAATATCTAGCATTCATACTGAACATCTTACAACCGTGTGTAACTCGAACTCCAGGGTGATCACACACTTCTGGTCTCTGCAGGCACCTCCATCATGTGTATCTACTTGAACACATAATACACATAATTTAAAATAAAAACAATCATTTCTTAAAGATATTTTTAAGCTAGGCCTTGGGAGTCAAGTGCGCGTGTGTGGGATGTATCTAGCACTCAGGATCAAGAGGAGTTCAAGGGCAGCCACAGCTACATAGCAAGTTCTAAGATATCCTTGACTACATAAGGCTTTGCCTTAAAAAAAAAAAAAATTATTTTCAAGCCAGGCATTGTGATTTGTACCTGTAATAACAGCCTTCGGTAGATAGAAGTAGGAGGGCCAAGAGTTCAAAGTCATCATCAGTTACAGTGAGGAAGCAAGGAAAGATGGAGTGCAAGGCTAGCCCAAATCACAGGAGACCTCATCTCAAAATATTAAAAGCATCACAACAAAAAAGGAATTTCATCTGGGATAGCTTTTTCTCAAGTTAATTTTATTTTTATATGTGTGTGTTCTTGTGTATGTGTGTCTGTGGTATGTGTGTGTAGCATGTATGATGTGTGTAAATATAGCATATGAGTGTTTGGCATGGGGGTAATGTATGTGAACGTGCAGGAACCCCAGAAGGATGTTGGGTGTGGAGACAGACACTTAACTGTTTTTCCTCTTACTGCCGTGAGGCAGGGTCTCTTGCTGAACTGGAAACTTGACATTTTGGATAGCTGGTTGGCCACATACCTCTTGGAGCCCACCTCTGTCTACACGCCCCTGCCCTAGTGCTGGGGGAGCTCAGCCATTCCTTGCATTTTCCATGGGTGCTGGAGGTTCGAATTCAGCGCTTCATGTTTATACAGCAATGGCTCTTACCCACTGCGTCACCTCCCCAGCCCTTGGTGGTGTCTCCCACCCTCTCTTGGAGGAAGAGTAGAGACACACTCAGTCGCTGGAGAGGCTGGGCTGGTGTTGGAGTCTAAGATTCCTGACTCTAGCCTGAGCAGAATATCAGGATTCCCTTCTGGAAACCTAAAATGAAAATTTAAATTAAGCATCTGCCCCAAGGCGGGGTGGTGGGGGTGGTGGGGGTCGGGGTGGGGTGGGTCGGGGTTCTTGAGACTCTGGCAGGCAGAAGACCAGCTCCTGCACTTGCTGCCAGGTCTATATTTGGGTCTTATTTAGAACATTCCGTCCCAGCTGTGCTAGGAGGTTGCAAACTAAGCCAGTGCCAACTCAGGCAAAGAATTTCACAGCTCTAGGCCTCGGTTTCCTGATCTGTAAAGTGGGGACAGCGGCACCTTGGTTAGCTGTGGAAAGGCACAGAACAGGCCGAGGGAGCCCATTCCTCTCCAGAGCAGCTGGCACGCTTCCAGGAATGCAGCAGTCTCTGCCTTTGTATCCCATGTTCCCACGGGGTGGGGGTGGGGGGCTCTGGTTGCTACTTGACCTTGGGGGTTTTCTGCCCATGTATGGAATCACCAGCCACGAGTCCGGCTGCTCTCGATGCTACAGTCCATCCAAGCTCCCCACCCCCACCCCCGCCTCTGTCTGCTCAGGCACCCGCATCCATCCCTTTTGCGGGATCTCTGGTTTCTAGGCATCCCATTGTCCTCTTTACGTCGCCTTTGCGTCCTGCTTCCTCCAGCCATCCCTTGCCTGAGCTCACTTTGCACAATTGCTTTCCCATGTCTGCCTCAGTGATCAAAGTCCATCTTTTCCTTTAAAAGCAGCCAAAGCCTCTGATCGGAAATAAAGGACTAGACATTTACAGTAAGAATGAGAAAAGCTGCAGAGACGACTCTGTGGTTAAGGATGTTTACTGCTCTTGTAGGGGACCTATTTGGTTCCCAGCACCCACATCAGGGGGCTCAAAACCATCTGTGACTCCGGCTCTAGGGCATGTTCTGTTCTAAACTCCTCAAGTACCTGGCCTCACGTACACATACACACTTGTACACATAATTAAAAATACAAAGGGGGCTGGAGAGATGGCTCAGTGGTTAAGGACACTGGTTGCTCTTCCAGAGGACCTGGGTTCAAATCCCAGCACCCACATGACAGCTCACAACTTTCTGTAACTCTTTCTAGTTGATCTGACACTTTCAACTAGACATCCATTCAGGTAAAACACCAATGCAAACCAAATAAAGGTAAATAAATTAAAAGTTAAAAAATTAAATTACAGAGAAAAATATCATTTGTTTTTATTTGTTTTCGAATAGGTTCTCTCTGTGTAGCCCTGGCCGGCTTGGAGCTCACTACGTAGACCAGGCTGGCCTCAAATTCACACAGACCTCATGAGTGCTGGAACTAAAGGTTTGTGCCACCATGCCAAATCCAAAATAAAATCTCAAAGAAAAAAAAAAAAAAGAAGTTGGAGTCAGGCCCCTTCATCCATCTTTCCAAGCTTCAGCGATGGTACATAAGGTTGTGCTAGCCGGTGCTCTCAAGGTCATCGGCAAAAGGCTGAAGGTGCTTCTAAAGCCCCACTCCAAAATTGCCATCTGGTTTCTAACTGTGGTAATGAAGCATGTCCACGTTGGCAAATTGAAAATCATTGATGACCACAGAGCTGGGAACACTGCTGTCAGTCATGCAGGTAGGTCAGGCAATGTGGAGGCATGAGCCCCAGACCCAATGACGCGCAGCTTGTAGGCGCAGAGCAGGGGAAGAACAATCTACTTCCATCCGCCCATGTGGCTTCATTGACAACTTCAGATGCTATCGTGGACTATGGCAAAGCCAGATGGAAACACACAGTGAGAAGAATCCCAAATAGCATGCCTTGGTGCTAGGTGGTGCAGGATGTGCTTGTCTGTGCTTGTCTGAGTCTGTAATATAGGCAGAAGATCAGGAGTTCAAATCTAGCCTTGGCTCCATGAGAGTTTGTCTCATTAATAGGTAAATTCATAGTAGTGACTTTGTCTCATTAATAGGTAAATTCGTAGTAATAGTAGTAGTAGTAGTAGTAGTACTAAATAAATAGGGGCCAGTAAGATGGTTCAGTAACTAAGAGCCTAATTTCAATCACTAGGACACATATGATTGCCCTCTGACCTCCACACATAAGATATGTCGCGCACACACACACACACACAAATAAAGAAATAAATGGAGGCTGGAGAGATGGTTCAGCAGTTAAGAGCACTGACTGTTCTTCAAGAGGTCCTAGGTTCAATTCCCAGCAACCACATGGTGGCTCACAACCACCCGTAATGAGATCTGATGCCCTCTTCTGGCATGTCTGAAGACAGCTACAGTGTATTATGCTGGAGCAAGTGGCCGGAGCTAGTGGGGCCGTCCTGAGTTCAATTCCCAGCAGCCACACACATGATGGCACATGGCCATCTGTACAGCTACAGTGTACTCATACACATAAAATAAATAAAGCCAGATGAGGTGCATACTTGTAATCATAGTTCTCAAGAGGCTGGGGGAAGAAAATTGCTGGGACTTTAAGGCCAGCTCAAAGTGGTACTCTGTCTCAAAAACAAAACAAATGGTCAGCCAGTGGTGGTGCATGTCTTAAATCCCAGCACTCAGGAAGCAAAGACAGAGGGCAGAGGGCAGAGGCAGGCAGATCTTTGTGAGTTCAAGGCCAGCCTGGTCTACAGATCAAGTTCCAGCCGAAGACTATATGGAGAGACCCTTTCTCAAAACAATATAATAAAATAATGTGGTTTGGATGAGAATAGTCCCCAGAGGCTCATACATTTTTTTGTTTTGTTTTGTTTTGTTTGTTTTTTAAGACAGGGTTTCTCTGTGTATCCCTGGCTGTTCTTGAACTCACTCTGTAGGCCAGGTTGGCCTTGAACTCAGAAATCCACCTGCCTCTGCCTCACAAGTGCTGGGACTAAAGGTGTGAGCCACCACCGCCTGGCAAGGCTCATACATTTAATGCTTGGTCTGCCTTTGTCACCATTGGGAAAGGATTAGGAGGAGTGGCCTTGTTGGAGGAAGTGTGTCACCGGAGGTGGACTCTGAGGTTTCAAGAGCCCAAGCCATTCCCAGTTAGCTCTTGCTTTCTGTCTCTTACCAGAGATCAGAGGTGAGCGCTCAGCCTCTGCTCTGGCGCCATGCCCGTGTGCCTGCTGCCATGGTCCCTGCCATGATGATCATGGACTCCAACCTCTGGAACCATGAACCCCCAAATTAAATGGTTTTTTTTTAATAAGTTGCCCTGGTCATGGTCTCTATCACAGCAAATGAAAAGTAAGACCCCTTCCCTGGATATAGCTGCAGTTACCAGTGTATACCAGGCCTTTCTCTGGGGATTTATAACCTATGTACACATGTTTAGCATTTTTATAGTACAAAGCGGGTCTGTGCTGTTCTGTAGTCACTGCTCTCTCGCAGATCAGATGCATCCTGTGACGTGTCCAGATGGTCATAATTTGTTTGCCTGGATCCCATTAATGGCTGCTAGGATCATTTCCATATTGACTCATAAGCAGCCGTGTTCAGGCCTGCGTGTTGAGCAGCTTGGCACCGCTGTAGGAAGGCTTGGGTGAGACAGATCCCTGTAGGGAGAACTGTAGAATCTCAGGGCATCCATCTTAGGGAATCCATCCATCCCATAGGGACGCTCTGACACCCTGACACCTCATTGTCCCTCCACTGTCCTCACTCCACCCTCACTGGGCCTGTCATAGGACAGGCCCTCTGAGGGTTCCCTGAGTTAGATGACTCATTCACCCCCCTTCTCCCCCATCCCTCGGTGCTCTCCTCTTAGCCTTACCTCGCACAGCTGGACCAGGCCTACTGCCTCTAGGCACCCTGAACATTCTCTCTGGATTTGCTTATGCTAACAGCTGTTTCCAAAGTTCCAGGGGACTCAAAATGGAACAAGCAACCACTTCCCTGAGGGTGCTTCTTTCTCTGCGTGGGGTGGGGGTTTGTACAGGGGTTGACTGCAAGTTTTGTAGCCCTGGCCCTCTGGTACTGCAAAATCGTGGCTTATCTCTGAGGCACATGTTTCTGTTTCCTTTTGTTTCTGAGACAAAAACACTATGTAGCCATGGCTGGCCCTGACCTAGAACTCACTTGGTTTAAACTGGCCTGGTCTCAGAGATTCAGAGTTCTGCCGGCCTCTGCCTCACCAATGCTGGGATTGAAGGTTTTCATCATCATGCCTGAGGAGAGCCTCTCTTATTTTCTCTCTGGTTCATGTGTATGTACACATGTGTGTGCATTTGCAAATGCTGGGATTAAAACCAAGGACTCATGAATGTCAGGCACCTGCTCTATAATCAAACCACACCTTGGGCTGGAGGGATGGCTCAGCAGTTAAGAGCACTGGCTACTCCTCCAGAGGTCCTGAGTTCAATTCCCAGCAACTCCATGGTGGCTCACCACCATGGATCTGGTCTGACGCCCTCTTCTGTCGTGCAGGCGTACATGCAGATAGAGTGTTCATATACATAAATAAATAAATCTTTAAAAAAAAAAAAACCTACCCTACCCTTTTAGTCAGTGCTTTGTAGCTGGACTCATGATTAGGAGTAGAGTAGGGGAGTCTTGAGAGATGAGAAAGTCAGCAAAGTGCTTGCCGTGTGAACAGAAAGACCTGAGCTTGGATCTTCTGCTCTCACATGAAAGGCGAGTGTGCCCTGACCAATGATGTGAACACCTTTAATCCCAGCACTCAGGAGGCAGAGGGCAGGCCGATCTCTGTGAGTTCAAGGCCAGTCTGATCTACACAGGGAGTTTCACGTCAGCTAGGGCTATGTAACAGAAACCATGTCTCAAAATTAAGTTAATGAATGTGTTTTAAGTCATGTGGAGGGTGATCGAGGAAGATATTCAACATTGATTTCTAGTCTCTACATCATGAGTGAACACACACACACACACACACACACACACAACTAAGAGTGACATTTGAATGCAACAGATAACCCATAAATGGTGGCCATTATTAATAGTATTCACAAGGACCACATGGTAGAGACAGCAACAGGGCTGGCTATGCACAGAGAGGCAGGGGCCTGAGGGAGGAAATGCCCTAAACCCTGATGGCTCCAGTTTAGGTGGTATGTCCCTGGGAGACAATGGGGAGAAGTCTTGCTTCAAGTTATTCCCCCACAGCCTGGTCCATCTATGCTGGCACGCCCTCCTCTAGTGGCCCCTACAAGAGGGACCTACTATGGACACTACTGTTCTGGCTGCTCCTATTTGAAGGGCTGCCTACCTGAGGGCCTGAGGGTCACCCCAGATGCCCAGGTAGGATCCTACAAATGCTCACCACATCAACCACTCCTCATTCTCTCCTCATCTCAAGAAGAAGGGCCAGAGTTTGATAAGCTGGTCTTTTATGTAAATTTATGTAAATGAGATGTAAGTATCACACCATATGTAAACAGTATGTAAATACCACAGAACCTCACCATCTCTGGAGGTCCTGATATCTGCAATCTGGTAGGTAGAAGGAATCACTGAGGAGTCTGGAGGAGATATGTTCACCCTATGCCCCTTGGCCCTGTGTTTCCATGTAGAACCCAGGGAACTGGAAACCAGTAAAGTGGTCCCCCTGCCCAAGAAGTCCTAGAGAGAAAAGATTGCGGGTTCTCAAGGTAAGGGATGCTAGCAGAGAGAGCCCTCGAGGTAACCTGTGGAGGCTGGGTATGGTTGCTTGAATAAGAATGGCCCTCACAGGCTCATATATCTAAATGATTAGTTATTAAGGAGTGGCACTATTTAAAAAGGATTAGGCCAGGCAGTGGTGGCGCACGCCTTTAATCCCAGCACTTGGGAGGCAGAGGCAGGCGGATTTCTGAGTTCGAGGCCAGCCTGGTCTACAGAGTGAGTTCCAGGACAGCCAGGGCTACATGGAGAAACCCTGTCTCGAAAAAAAAAACAAAAACAAAAACAAAAACAAAAACAAACAAACAAAAAAAGGATTAGGAGGTGTGGCCTTATTAGGGGAAGTAGGTCACTGAGGTTGGGCTCTGAAGTTTCAAAAGTCCACGCCAGGCTCAGTCTGTCTCTTTGTCTCCCCTCTGTGTGTGTGTCTTTCTGCGTTTGACTCAGGATGTAGCTTTCATGTACTTCTCCAGCAGCGTGCCTGCCTCCGTGACATCATGCGCCCCACTGTGGTGATAATGGACTAAACCTCTGAAACTGTAAGCCATCCCCTAGTTAAATGTTTTCTCTAGAAGAGTTGCCTTCATGCCCAGTACTCAGGAGGCAGAGGCAGGTGGATTTCTGAGTTCGAGGCCAGCCTGGTCTACAGAGTGAGTTCCAGGACAGCCAGGGCTACACAGAGAAACCCTGTCTCACAAAACAAACAAGCTGGTGAGATGGCTCAGTGGGTAAGAGCACTTATACTTACATATAATAAATAAATAAATCTTTGGGCCGGAGCGAGCAGGGTCTACTGGAGTGAACAGGGCCAACTGGAGCGAGCAGAGTTGACCGGAGCTAGCAGAGGTCCCAAAAGTCAATTCCTAACAACCAGATGAAGTCTCACAACTATCTGTACAGCTACAGTGTGTACTCATACATATATACATAAATAAATAAATCTTAAAAAAATAAAAAACAAACAAGAAAGGTAGTCATGGTCATCGTGTCCCCTCCTAGCACTGACTAAGACACTGGGGTGCAGGTGCTGAGTATCGACAATGGAGTCTGGGAACCACCTCTGCACCAGGCTCCAAATGAGAGAATGCCCATGACCTGGGATGTACCAGGTAGATTGTACCATTCATGTTTTACTGCACAGGACTGTGAGGCTCAGAAAGGAGCAATTGCTTGTCCCCAAAACAGAGCCAGAAAAGGATGCTAATAGGTGAGGACACCAAATTCTGTCTTCTCCTTGTCCTTGTCCTCCTCCTCGTCCTTGTCCTCCTCCTCTTCCTCCTCCTCCTCCTCCTCCTCCTCCCTCTCCTCATCTTCCTCCTCGTCCTCCTCCCATCCTTGTCTTCCTCCTCCTCCCATCCTTGTCCTCCTCACCCCTCCTCATCTTCCTACTCCTCCTCGTCCTCCTCCTCCTTCTCGTCCTTGTCTTCCTCCCACCCTTGTCCTCCTCCTCCTCCTCCTCCCCCTCCTCCTCCTCATCCTTATCCTCCTTGTCTTCCCCCTCCTTGTCCTTCCCCTCGTCCTTATCCTCCCCCTCCTCCTCCTCTTCCTCCTCCACTTCCTCCTCCTCCTCCTTCTTTTGTCCTGAGGACACAGGACATTTGCCTCTGGAATTCCAGGACTACCTTGGCTCCCTAGGCAAGATGGATCCCAAGGGAGAGCCTAAGTCATCAGCCTACCCTCTGAGTTTGCTTTTTGCACATACTAGGGCTGGACCCTCTCAGCTACTTAGGTCTGTGAGTGCCCTTGGAGGGGCCAGTGTTGGAAGGAGTGGTAAGTATTTGGAGAAGGGCTGGCTCTGCCCCACTGCTGGCTCATGGACCCTCCCTTAGGGTACTCAGAGCTCAGAGTCAGTGGACACCTGGTTCTTTTTCTCTGGGCAGGACATCAGCTACTCGCTCTGATGCTAAGATGCTGAGGAGGCCTTCACAGAAGCAAGGAACTTGGGAAGCAGGCCCAACTGGGGTGTTGGGAAGGTTCCAGGCATGGAAACCTCTCCTCATGGCTCAACATAGCACACCTCTTCAGTAGCTCCCAGGGTCTGAGAGGACTGCTAGGACCCATACTTGTTCCAGAATCTGGGTGGAGGCTTTTGGGAAATACCTTGGGGCCTTTCTCAATCCATCTCCCCTTCCCCAGGTCTCATGAACTCTTTTAGTCTTTCGCAACATGGACACTCCAGGGAGTAAGAAAGAGAGGCAACAGGCAAGGCCCAGGTGAGACTTCTCTCTGTCTCCCTAGGGGGAGCCAGAGTCCACTGAAGCAAGGCACACCTTACTGGACTCCACTGACAGGCACTTGCTCAGCTAGGGGGCCAGAAGTCTGAGAAGGCTTCATGGAGGGGGTGGTATTTGGAAGAATGTGAAGGCTCTGTAAACATTCTCAAGGCAGGGGGGTTGCAGAGCACTTTACAGGTAGAAACAAAGGCAAACTGAAGGAGGTGGGAGAGAGGAAGGGTTAAGGAGCCACAAGAGTAAGCTGGGGTGTTGGGAGAGCCAAGCGTGACTCTCCCAGAATCTTCACACAGGCCAGTTCATAGAGGACATTGCATTGATATGGAGGGCAAAGTGGGAGCCAGGGAGGAATTTTAGGCAGAAAAGGGTCTAGGTCAGACTTAGTTTTAGAAAAATAAGTCAGGGGGATGGAGAGATGGCTCAGGGGTTAAGAGCACTGACTGGTCTCCCAGAGGTCCTGAGTTCAAATCCCAGTAACCACATGGTGGCTCACAACCATCTGTAATGGGATCTGATGCCCTCTTCTGGTGCGTCTGAAGACAGCTACAGTGTACTTATATACATAAAATAAATAAATAATTTAAAAATAAAAGAAAGATAAGTCAGATGTGAAAGTACATACCTGTAATCCTAACACTTGAGAGGCCGAGGCAGGGGCCTCTAAGATTAGAGGCCCAGAGTGGGCACAGTGAGGCCCTGTCTCAATAACAAGCAGCATGGAGCTGGAGAGGTGGCTCTATGGTTAAAAGCAAGCACTGACTGTGCACAGCACCCACACTGGGTGCCTCATAACTGCCTCTAACTCCAGCTCCGGCGGATCTGGCATGCTTTTCTAGAATCCTTGGGCACCCGCACTCACATGTACACACAAACACACACATTCTCTCCATTAGACACATAACACCTGCACTCACACCTACACACACACTCCATTCTCTCCCTCTCTCACCTATACACATTTTTTAAATCTAAAAACACAACAAAACAATAACAGGCTCCACCATAGAAGAGACACCGACTGGGGCAAGGCAGAAGGTAGAGACATAGGTTAGGAATGGACAAGGCAGAAGACCTTGGGGAGCGACATCCACAGTACTGGACATACGTTGTCTGAAAGATACTGGAAGAGCAGCAAGCACCACCCCCCACCCACCTCCCATAAGATTTCTCTGCATAGCGCTGGAACTTGCTCTATAGACCAGGCTGGCCTCCAATTCACAGAGACTCCCGCCTCCTGAGCACTGGGCTGGAGGAGTTTGCCCCTACCGCTGGGCTGTCCCTAAGAGCGAAACTCCAGGGCTGGAGGGAGGAAGAAAAGGCCACAGGAAAAGGCCAAGAATCCAGCTTAGGCCTCTGAGGGCAGCGTCTAGGCTTTAAATATCTTGGTTCTTATCCTGCAAATTAAACAGGTTGTTTTGCCTGGCTATCTCCGTGTATATATCTTTCTAATCTACCCAGGAGATTTTTGTCATGAGTTGAATGTCAACAAAAGTTAATGAAGGCGGGCGTGGTGGCTCACACCTTTGATCCCAGCACTTGGGAGGCAGAGGCAGGCAGATTTCTGAGTTCCAGGACAGCCAGGGCTATACAGAGAAAGCCTGTCTTGAAAAAAAACAAAACAAAACAAAACAAAAAAAAAAAAGTTAATGAAGAAATTTATCATTATTCACAGGCTAAACTCACTCAGAGGAGTCACACTTACACCCGCCCAGACCCTAGCTGCACTTCCCTGGCTTTCCCTGCCCCAGGCCAGTTTGGAGTGGCAGCAGCATGCACAGGGGTGGGGATCCTGCTTTCCTCCCGTCTGTGGATTTCTTCCACTCTTGACTGCTACAGAGCAGTGTGGGGAGACAGGAGTCTGAGTTCTGGCATGGGAATGAGAATTTTCTAGCTTCCTCAGGAGGGTGACTTCCCAAAGAGGGGGCTGGGCCAGCCCACATGCCTATCATCCCAGGGATCCCGGAAGGTCCGGTAGAGTTGACAGACTTCAATGGCAGCTGCATCTTTGTTTCTTATGCTACCCTCTGCCACCTCAGGGAGGAGGATGCTGGGTAAATTCTTAGAGGGTGTTGCAGGGGAGCGGCCTACAGGAGGATCCTAGTTAACTTTCTTTTTTTTTTTTTTTTTTTTTAAGATTTATTTATTGTTATATGTGAGTACACTGTATCTGTCTTGAGACACACCAGAAGAGGGCATCAGATCTCATTACAGATGGTTGTGAGCCACGATGTGGTTGCTGGGATTTGAACTCAGGACCTTCGGAAGAGCAGTCAGTGCTCTTAACCACTGAGCCATCTCACCAGCACCCCCCCCCCCCCCCTTTTTTTTTGTTTGGAGACAGGGTTTCTCTATGTAGCCCTGGCTGTCCTGGAACTCACTCTGTAGACCAGGCTGGCTTCGAACTCAGAAATCCACCTGCCTCTGCCTCCCGAGTACTGGGATTAAAGGCGTGCGCCACCACCGCCCGGCTGGTTTATTTATTGATTGTATGTAAGTACACTGTAGCTGTCTTTAGACACCCCAGAAGAAGGCGTCAGATTTCATTAGGGATGGTTGTGAGCCACCATGTGGTTGCTGGGATTTGAACTCACAACCTTCGGAAGAGCAGTCGGTGCTCTTAACCGCTGAGCCATCTCTCCAGCCCCCAACTTTCACTTTTTTAAATCTTATTTTTAATGATTTCTTTAAAATGTTTTAACCTTTTTTTGTAACCCACCAGAGGTAGTGGAAAAGAAAGGATACAGGAGAAATGGACCTGTTTAGAAAGGTTCTTTGGAACAACTGCTGTCTGTGTTGTCTGGAACTCGGCAGTTCAGTTCACAGGTCAGCAGGCAGCGATGGCTCCATCCACTCGCAGACACCTCATGGATACACCAGCAGTCCAGTTCAGTAGAGTCAGGTTAGCAATAGCGGTGATATGACCTAGCAGAAACAGTTAGGCCTTAGCCTTGGCACAAGTCAACAGGAGGGACCAGGAGGGTCACCAGAAGTTCTCAGCTGTGCCTCTCTCACGGAAGCCAAGATCAGTGAAAACTAGACCCACAAGCAGTGTACAGCCTAGCTCTCTCTATAAGCAAGCCTAGCTCTGTCTCCATCACTCCAAGGTATAAATGGAGTCCTATTTATACCTTCCAAACATCGTGCGTCCTCCACTGTGTCTTGCCTCAGCACGTGCATCCAGTCAGCCCGAGTCCAAGGAAGCAGCAAGAAACGGCGGCACACCACCAGAAGTTTTCTGGTGAGTTTCCCTCTATGGAGTCCTGACAAATGCAGCTCAACTACACAATGTAAGGTGGGCCAGTACATTCGTGTTGTTAGCAAAAAATCCTTCATCACGTGTCCCTTCACGCGCTTGCTTTTGCAGAACATCCTCTCTCCTGTGTCTGCTTCAGCGAAACGTTTTCTTCATGAGTCGGCCTTAGCCTTTCACACCTGTGTCCACTTTACCAAAATGTTCCTTCAGCAAAACACCATCTGACCGACTTTCCAAAGAACCCTAAAGTTTCCACTTCACCCTGGGGCAGGGAAACAGAGTGGCTGGCCATTCCCAACATTGGCCCAGCATTCATGAATAAGCTCAGGTGACTTTTTCCCTTCTGCAGGCCTCAGTTTCCTCATCTGAGAAATGGCAGTCTTTTTTTTTTTAAGATTTATTTATTTTATGTACATGAGTACACTGTATGAGCTGTATAGATGGTTGTGAGCCTTCATGTGGTTATTAGGAATTGGATTTTTAGGACTTCTGCTCGCTTCGGGCAACCCCACTCACTCTGGTGGACCCCACTGGTTCTGGTCAACTCCGCTTGCTCAGTCCCTGCTTGCTCCAGCCCAAAGATTTATTTATTATTATAAATAAGTGCACTGTAGCTGTCTTCAGACACACCAGAAGAGGGTGTCAGATCTCATTACGGGCGGCTGTGAGCCCCCCCTGAGGTTGTGGGATTTGAATGCAAGACCTTCAGAAGAACGGTCAGTGCTCTTACCCGCTGAGCCATCTCGCCAGCCCGAGAAATGGCAGTCTTGAAACAGGGTAGGGCTAGAGGGAAAGACTTAGGCTCTGGGGAGGAACAGCTTCGGAGTGCAGATGGTATTCACTGTGGGTCGCTGGGCAAGTCCTTTCCTGATCACAGCTTCAGTTTTCCCTTATACAAAATGAGCAAGGGTGGAGGTGAGGGTGGGGTGGGGTGGGGCCCGCAGTGCAGGGGCGGGGCTGTTATCTGCTGCTTTGTTGTGTGTGCATCATCATGCTCTGCTCCAGGAGAGGAACCAGCAGACTTCTTTCAGAGAAGCAGCAAGTGTTAGGAGATAACTGAAAGGGGGAAGTGGTTATGGCGGGGTGCCGCTGAGGAGCCCCCTTTCCTGCCCAGGCTCAGGAGGTTCCTCCCAGCTCTCCCTGGCACAGTCGCCCAGGCTGCTTGCTGGGACTAGAGAGAAGCTGGGAACTCTGGAGGGGATAAGACTTGGGTCAAACTGATGGCTTGGAACAGAATAGTCCTGAGTTCGAGTCCCACTTCCACTGTGACTAGCTGCACGACCACAGGCAAACAAACCAACAAAAACTGGCTCCTTGGTGCTGTTGAGGTCTCATGGGGCCTGATGACACTCACCTCATCACTGATTGGAGGCTGCCTTGGGGTAATGTCTATAAGGGGGTCAGGCAGGCTGTAGGGTGCCCAGGTGCCTTCCACTCCTCTCTGCAGGGGACCCTCAGCTTCCACAGCAGGGAGACTTTCACCACCTATAATGCAGACCCTTATTCAAGATGGGACAACTGTGCAGTAACTGTTCCCAGGCTGGGTTGTACAGATCCTGCAACTGAACCAATCTCAAGGGTACTCTGCTGCATCTGAAGCCACTGCCCACATGTATGGCATTGACTGGGCCTCAGAAAAAGGCATGGGTCACCCCTACTGCGAGATCACACATGATGCTTTGCTATAGCCCTTCGATTGTCAGTAAGTTTATCACTCCTTACAGCTTCCATCCCTTAGCCACCTCATTGCCAACTGCCTTCTGGAGTCACATTGTAACACTTTTCAGATCGTTCCTTATTAGGGAGAAAACCTATAGAAAACAGGCAAGGGACTCAAGCTTCAGCTCTGTACAAGGAAGAACAACTTCTTCTTCTTCTTCTTCTTCTTCTTCTTCTTCTTCTTCTTCTTCT
>JADRCD010221168.1:61529-81043 GCA_019843815.1 Montemys delectorum
CTTCTTCTTCTTCTTCTTCTTCTTCTTCTTCTTCTTCTTCTTCTTCTTCTTCTTCTTCTTCTTCTTTTTGTTTTTCAAGACAGGGTTTCTCTGTGTAGCCCTGGCTGTCCTGGAACTCACTCTGTAGACCAGGCTGGCATGGAACAAGGAAGAACTTCTAATCAGGAAGATGAAGGCTTCAGAATTCTCAGGATTTCTGACCCTAGAAGGATACAAGATAATGCCAGAGGGGCAGTGAGATTAGAGATTAGAGGGCAATCCTCCTGGGCTCTCAAGTCCAAAGTGGATGGTCTGTGGACAGCTCTTTCATCCTTTGTTTGCTGTTTAGTTGGTTGGTTTTGTGAGACAGGGTTTCACTCTGCAGCCCTGGCTGTCCTGGAACTCTGTAGACCAGGCTGGCCTTGAGCTCACAGATATTCACATGCTTCTGCCTCCTGAGTGCTGGGATTAAAGACATATGCCTCCACCACTTGGCTCCTATTTGCTTCTTGTAAAGTGTGTTTTCTACCCAAACTTCTGTAATGGGCCACATTCTCCCTCTCTATTGCTTGTCTATTCCATTGGTTCAAACCTAGGAAGATATAGTTTTTCCTTCCATGAGATGAGAAGGCTGTGAAACAGGGGCTTCCTACCCTTTGTTCAATGGTCCATTTGTTCAAAGCCCCAACATATTATTTTATAAACAGTTTTAGTTTTATTTCATGTGCATGTTTTGCCCGTAATTATTTATGTGCACCACATATGTGCCCAGGCGCCTGTGCAGGTCAGGAGAGTACCAGGAATCTCCTGGAACTAATTACAGATGATGGTGAGCACCAGATGGGAACCAAGCCAGAGTCCTTGGTCCTCTGACAGAGCAGCAAATGGTCTTAAGTGCCCCGAGCCCTGCCATAATAAACCATTATGAAACATGGTCCTAACCTCGGATTCCCAAAGTCTGGTTTCTAAGCTCAGGGCTCTCTAAGGTTTACAACAACTCATTGCCTTAGTCACTAATTAATTCGTTCTAGGACATTAAAGCTTCTTGGTGAATTTGAAGCTGGAGGCTTCTGGGGTTTCTTCAAAGAGTAGATAGGAAGTTTACAGTAGACGTGCTTCTCAAGCCGGGCGATGGTGGCGCATGCCTTGAATCCCAGCACTTGGGAGGCAGAGGCAGGCGGATTTCTGAGTTCGAGGCCAGCCTGGTCTACAGAGTGAGTTCCAGGACAGCCAGGGCTACACAGAGAAATCTCGAAAAACCAAAAGAAGTGTTTCTTAGCTCCATGGTCAAGTTTTGGGTGGACCGACAAGGTCAGCAAGGCTTCACAGAAAGCGAGGCTCTGAGGAAAGCAACGCTCCGACCCCTACCAGCAGGAACATTACATGTGACACCTACTACTACTCGCAATGTTTTGCTCCCCCCGCCCTCCCCGCGCCCCGTGTCCATTCATTTACCAGATCCCAACAGGGCGGGGCTGACCTGTTTCCTATCCCTGGCCTGGGCACACATCTTAAGAGCGCCTGCAGTGAGCAGTCAACAGTGTTTGGCCCGAACAGGGGCACAGGCTGTTCCGGAAGTGGACAGTGTCAGAGGTTCTAGCCGGAGAGGAGGGAGGGAGAGCCACTGGGGAGCCTCATTGCCCCAGGGCCGAGGGTGGAGCCTTTCCCAGTCGGGAAAGGGCTGGGCCCAGCCTACACGTGAGGGCAGGACAGAGAGACTGCCAGCGCTCCCTTGAAAAGTCTGGGTGTAGCACGCTGCCGGTTGACTTCCCAGGATCCTTCTGTGACCCGTGAGCCGAGGATTACTGGGTACCCCAGATTCCCAGAACCTAGTCCTGGATCGCAGATCTGTAAGGACCGTGAACGACTGAGCAAAGATTTCTCTCTGGACTTAAGAGTTCCGGAACAGGACGTCCAGCCCATCTCCGGATCCCGGCTGGATCCACACCTTCAGCCTCGTGCCCTGTCCCGGGTCCCCCGCGCCCGACGCCCCGCGCTCGAGCGCCCCCGCATGGCAGGGCCATGTCCTGGGGCCGGGGTTCTAGAACGGGCGGGCAGCTGCTGGCAGGACCCGCTGGCGGAGGCGCTGAGCCGGGGCCGCTCGTCTCCTGCGGTCGCCGGTCGGGGCTGCGCGCGGAGCCGGCCTCTCAGTGTGGTCTACGTGCTGACCCGGGAGCCGGGGCCCGGGGTGGAGCCCGGGTCGGGAACCGAGGCAGAGCCGCTGCCGCTGCGATGCCTGCGCGAGGCCTGCGCTCAGCTCCAGGGCACGCGGACACCCCCGCAGCTGAGCAGCCTGCCCTTTGCGACGCTGGCGCTAGGCGACACTGCAGCGCTGGACTCCTTCTACAACGCGGGTGAGCGCCTCGGGGCGGGGCTTGGACCTGGGCGGGGCAGGGGCGGGGCTTGAGGACCCCTGACGGGGCGGGCGGGGTACCAGGTCTACGGAGTTTACGGTAAACTAAAGCCGGACTTGAGACAGGGCAGTAACAACAGGGGCATTTAGTGGATTATGGATGTGGTGAGGCTTGAGGCTGGATTTGGGGATCCAGGCCTGGCTCCTGAGCCGGAGTTTAAGTATCTTTCAGTGAGCGTGGTGCGAAGCAGGTGGGGCGGGGCAGGCGCATTCTAAGGGCGGGGCTGCGGAGGGGCGGGGCCGAGGGAGGGGCAGTGGGGCAGAGCTGCGGTTCTCCGCGTAAGCGGGAGAACTCATTTTTCAGGATGATCTCACGTTGGACTTTTGAGGGTGAATCAGGCCTGAGACGGAAGTTTGGTCTATGGCAAGGGGCCATCTCTACAGGGTTGGGGCTGATAAGCCCTAACATTACTACATTCCACATGGGGCTAAAGGGGCGGGAAAAGAAGCGCTGAAGCAACCCTTCGGGACTGGATTATAGGAGAGAGGGATTGTGTTTGGAGACTAGGAGTCACAAGAAAATGGGCAGGGCAGGGGTGGGTCTAGAGGAGAGACAGGGAGTCCAGGGGCGAGGTCGGAAGGTGGCTATTTCTCTCTTTCCCGCCTACCCGGATGCTCCACCTCATCCATATTTGTTTATCCCAGAGTCTGAGAGCCCTGAATCCTGGACATCTGTTAAATTGTAGCTTAAAAATGAAGGCTGGCCAGATCAGACCACAGATAAAGTGGATTCATCCGTGTTGACTCATACAGCCCCTCCCTTGCGGACATTGCCACTTAAAAGATGGCCTGATACAGTAAGCTACACAAACACACATAAGAGCGCAACATTGTCTTCACACACGATGGTGCAGATCGTTCTCAAGATCCCGGCTTCAAGACTGGAGAGAGGGTATTGAGGTTAAGAGCGCTTGCTGCTCTTCCAGAGGACCCGAGGTTCCCAGCATGCACATGGTGTGCTCACAACCACCTGTAACTGTATCTCCAGGGGATCCCGATGCCGCCTCCTAGCATGCACTCACACCCAACCCACACATGCATATAAGTAAAATGAGAGAGAGAGAAAGCAAGTGCTAGAGCATGGGACTTCTGTTTGCAAAGTTCCTGTCTCCTATATAACCTAGAAGTGCCCAGCTGGAGCACCCTCATTTATCTCCTTCCTGGGATTTCCAGGCTCTTAGTGGGATGAGGGTCCCTGGGCATCGTCCGTAACACCACCAGTAAGAGTATTGTGAAAACATCGGGAAACTCTCTAGAACAGCACCGAATTTGGCATCAGGTACAGGCAAGGCATTTGAAGCAGCATGCATCTCCTAGGTTCCTTCTCCGCTGAGCTGTGCTTCAACGCTCAGGCCTATATATACACGTCTGTGTCCACAGATGTAGTGGTGCTGGAGGTGAGCAACTCCCTGGCACAGCCTTCCTTGTTCTACCACCTCGGCGTGCGTGAGAGCTTCAGCATGACCAACAATGTGCTCCTCTGTTCCCAGGCAGAGCTCCCCGACCTGCAGGCCCTTCGTGTAAGTGGCTAGGTGGCTGGGGGGATGGGAGGTAGACAGGTGCAGGGTTGGGGTAAGGCCTTCCCAGAATGCCAGTATCTGATTGTCTGCCTCCTGCAGGAGGATGTTTTCCAGAAGAACTCGGTGAGCAGAATCCACTCCTTCCGGTGCCAATGTTATAACCTCTGCCTCCCCCCACCCCACTAACCTTCCCAGCCTCCTCATTTGTCTCTGACATCAGTGTGACCCTCTGCTCCACGTAGCCTCCTTTTGTGAAGTGTGGCTCTTTTCTGCTATTCCTATCTTCACCGGTACTAATCCCCAGTCTCGCTCTAACCCTGCGCTGACCTATGTATGACCTCCACTAATTGCTGCCTTCTTCCCACCAGGATTGTGTTGGCAGCTACACACTGATTCCTTATGTGGTGACAACCACTGGCCGGGTCTTATGTGGCGATGCAGGCCTCCTGAGGGGCATAGCCGATGGGCTAGTACAGGCTGGGGCAGGCACTGAGGCCCTCCTCACACCTCTGGTGGGCCGGCTTGTCCGCCTGTTGGAGGCCACACCCACAGACTCTTGGTAATGAGGCTCACAGGGAGGGGGTACCAGGTACCCCTGATGAAGATAAAGTTTGCTGGGGCTAAGGGACAGGCTCACCTCTCTCTCTCTCTCTCTCTCTCTCTCTCTCTCTCCTGGTCTTGGACATCAGCGGCTATTTCCGAGAGACCATTCGTCAGGATATCCGGCAGGCTCGGGAGCGGTTCAGTGGGCAGCAGCTGAGGCAGGAGCTGGCTCGCCTGCAGAGGAGGCTGGACAGTGTAGAGCTGCTGAGCCCTGACATCATCATGAATCTGCTGCTGTCCTACCGCGATGTCCAGGTATGTGGTGACCCGAGAGACCATGGCATAGTATTTAACTCCAGCACTCAAGTGGTTGCGTCAGGAAAGGCAAGAGTTTGAGGTCATCCTGTTTACAAGCAAGTCTGAGGCCAGTCTAGGCTTCAAGGGATCCTGTGTGTAAACCTAAGAAAGAGAGATCATTGTATGACAGACATTTGGTGCCAGATAGATACAAGTTCAGCTCCTGGCTGAGCTAATGGCTTTAAGTAAATTGTCTGAGCCTCCATTTTCCTACTTGTTGTTGTTGTTGTTGTTGTTGTTATTATTATTATTATTATTATTATTATTATTATTATTAAAACATGGTCTTCTTGTGCATTCCTAGCCGGCCTGGAACTCAATATGTAGACTAGGCTGGCTTCCATACCCACCTCTTTCTGCCTTCTGAGAGTTGGACTAAAGGCATGTGCCACCACACCTGGCTTTGTTTGTTTTTTTAAGATATATTTTATTTTTTTAATTGTGTGCATGTATGTGTGCCTGAGTTGGGATTTGTACATTGTGCGTGCAGTTACCTGTGGAAGACAGGAGAGAGTGTTGGATCCTTTGGGGCTGGAGTTAAAACAGGTTGTGAGCTTCCTGTTGTGGTTTCTGGGGCCGGAACTGCAGCCCTCTGGAAGTACAGCCAGCAATCTTAACTGCTGTTATTTATCTCTTTAGCCCACGTTTCCTTATTTTTGAAGGATGATGTCGTCATTGCCTCACAGGGTATTGGTGAGGTTAGAAACACCCAGTGTAGGGTGCATAGTAGGTTCCCCAGGAAGGTGTGGTCTGTGAATCTGCTTGGCCAGAGGGAGGTATGCAAAGTCTTCAGCTTGTGGGCAGTAGAATTTTCCTTCAAAATGAGAGTAGTAGCCGGGCGGTAGTGGCGCGCGCCTTTAATCCCAGCACTCTGGAGGCAGAGGCAGGCGGATTTCTGAGTTCCAACCTGGTCTACAGAGTGAGTTCTTGGACACCTAGGGCTACCCTGTCTCAGAATTCTTAAAAAAAAAAAAAAAAAGATTTTTCCTCCATGTCAAGGGCTCACCGAAGCCTGTTGCCTCTCACAGGACTACTCAGCCATCATTGAGCTGGTGGAGACGCTGCAGGCTTTGCCCACCTGTGATGTGGCTGAACAGCACAATGTCTGCTTTCACTACACATTTGCTCTCAACAGGTGGGTAGTGGGGCAAAGCTTGAGTCAGGGTCATTGGAAGTCTCTGCAACCTGTGGAGCAGGAGCACTGCAGCTTGGAGTCACTGCTCCTCAGGGAATTTGCCGACCTGGGTCCTAATGTCACAAGGTTCCTGTTGGTCTGGGCTAATGATGCATGGTGGGGACAGAGGAGGTGGGATCCCCTTGGTAGGATCATAGCTGTCCAAGGTCACCACTCCTTAGAGTTGTTTCCAACTAGTAATCCCTTCCACCTGGAGTCACTAACTCTAGAGATGAGTGCTTCCTGGGGTTAGTGTCATTAGAGGCTCATTAATAGGCCCCTAGAAGGGTCCCTTCCATTTATGGTCTATTGGGTCCCAGGACTGGGTGAGCCAGAGCCATCGGACAGGTCTTCAGTGCATGTTCCTCTGTCTTAGGAGGAACAGGCCTGGGGACCGGGAGAAAGCCCTGGCTGTCCTGCTGCCGTTGGTGAAGCATGAAGGCACGGTGGCTCCAGATCTGTACTGCATGTGTGGTCGCATCTACAAGGACATGTTCTTCAGTTCTGGCTTCCAAAATGCCGAGCACCTGGAGAAGGCCTATCACTGGTAATTCACACAAGAGCGTGTAGACGGCTTAGTGATGGGGGTGAGGGGTGGGGTTTCGGGCATCCATTCAACCCTGTATCCCCTGCCCGACCCGACTCCAGGTACCGCAAGGCATTCGATGTGGAGCCCAGCCTACACTCAGGCATCAACGCAGCTGTGCTGCTCATTGCAGCTGGGCAGCATTTTGAGGACTCTGAGGAACTCCAGCTGATAGGTAAAGCCTGCTGTTAGCCCATGGCAACCGGCACATGGTCCAGAGGGCAAGGAAAGAGCCCTGAGCTGACTCATGGGCTTTGAGACTGATCTGTGCCTGAGGTTTGAGGCCTCAGGAACTGTTGAGTACCTCTCTTCCCAAGCTACGCTTCTGGTTGTCACACTTAGTCCCACATCTATTTGTGCCCTAGCTCTCCCCTGCGCTAGGCTCTTACTGACAAGATCTTGCCACACCTGTCTTTTGGCCCAGATCTACATTCATGTCCACACTCCTGTGAGTGCAGACTACAGTGAGCCTTACTCACTCCAGCACCGACACTCAATTGAGCCCGTGCCATCTTTCCCCCAGGCATGAAGCTGGGCTGCCTGCTAGCCCGCAAAGGCTGTGTGGAGAAGATGCAGTATTACTGGGATGTGGGATTCTACCTGGGAGCCCAGATCCTTGCCAATGACCCCATCCAGGTGGTGCTGGCTGCAGAGCAACTGTACAAGCTCAATGCCCCCATATGGTAGGCGGCCCCTTCTTCAACCCTGCACTTATGCCCATTGGCACCCCTCCCCAAGCCGGGACCCCAATACTTTGACATCACTATGATAACCAGTGTCCTGTTCCACTCTGCTCATGGATACCCGATGCCCATAGTCTGACTCCATGCAGCTGGGTGGCACCAGCTGGTGCCCAGGCTAAGCTGAGGCCAAGGCTGTGTGTGTGCTTAGGTACTTGGTGTCAGTGATGGAGACCTTCTTGCTGTACCAGCATTTCAGACCCACACCAGAGCCCTCGGGAGGGCCCCTGCTGCGAGCTCACTTCTGGCTCCACTTCCTGCTACAATCCTGCCAGCCTTTCAAGGCGGCCCCTCCTCAGGAGGACCAGTGCCTGGTGAGGGCAGTGGGACCCAGGGATCCGGGGGCCCAGGGACCCAGGGATGAGACATGCACGTTATGACGGATCCCTTTCCCCTGCTGCTTACAGGTACTGGTGCTGGAGATAAACAAGGTCCTGTTGCCTGCCAGGCTTGAGATTCAGGGAACAGACCCCGTGAATGCAGTGACCCTAAGCTTGCTGGAGCCAGAGACTCAGGTGAGACCCCTTACTCACTGATCGGTGTATCTTTCTCCAATTCTCTCTAGTCCCAGCACCTCCAAAACCCCCATCTCTTTCTTCTCCCAGGAGGATCCTTCCAGCTGGACCTTCCCAGTCACCTCCATCTGTGGGATCAGGTGAGAGGCAGAACCTTCTGGCAAGCCCCTGTGCCACCGAGCTTGGCATTCACGGTCCTCTCTCCTTCTCTAGCACTTCCAAGCTGGACCAGCGCTGCTGCTTCCTGTATGCACTTCCTCCGGCCCAGGATGTCCAGTTGTGCTTTCCCAGTGTGGAGCGCTGCCAGTGGTGTGTGCTCAACCTTCTGAGTTGGGGCTGGGATGCCCAGGGGACTGAGGGACAGGAAGGGATAAAATGAGACCTGGTGCTCTTGGGGGATGGTTCCTGGTCAGACCGCCCCTTCCAGCTGTTTTCCCCTCTTTAGGTTCTGTGGCCTAATTCAGGTCTTGGTGATGAATCCAGATTCCACGGCACCCACCGAGGAGGCAGAAGGCACAAGAGAGGTGCTGGAGGTGAGGCTGCAGAAATGGGGGTTGGAGGACGGCAAGGAGTGAAGGGCCCTACTGAACCGGATGTTCTCTGTATCTCACAGTTTGATTATGAATACTCGGAGACCGGTGAGCGACTGGTCCTGGGCAGAGGCACGTATGGGGTGGTGTATGCTGGCCGGGACAGGCACACAAGGGTACGAATCGCCATCAAGGAGATCCCAGAGAGAGATAGCAGGTGGGGTGCGTTGGTTTAAAAAGTTCTGGGGCTCAGGAGGGTGGACATGAACAGGTTAAGTGTGTGTGTGTGTGTGTGTGTGTGTGTGTGTGTGTGTTTGTTGAGGAAATGTGAGAATTGAGTAGTTGTGGGCATGGAAAGAGCTGTTTAGTGGTCGGACTTGGAGTGGTGGCCCTTACAGTAGATTAGAGAGGTCTGCAGGCAGGGTGTTGAATCTAGGGGCATGGTCTCATGGTACGGGACTGTGGGACATTATCTCTGCTCACATCTGCCCACTGCTCTCTCCTCAACACTCCCAGATTCTCCCAGCCTCTGCATGAAGAGATCGCTCTTCACAAACGACTTCGTCACAAGAATATCGTGCGTTATCTGGGCTCAGCCAGCCAGGGCGGCTACCTCAAGATCTTCATGGAGGAAGTGCCTGGAGGTACCGGCCCTGCGTGGGAGGGGAGTGAAACCTGAGGTGTGGGGCGTGGGAATGGAGCCAGACAGGGGTGGCAAACCCTGAGGGGACATGAACTCTAGTGTGTGGGCGGGTGTCGCCTAGAATTCGCTGACAGGGTGCATTGGCTGATGGAAGTCTGGGTCATGGGAATGGGTGTGTTTGGGCCTTGATCAGAGGGATGTGGGTAGAGTAAGCCGACATCAATTATAAACTTGGATCGTCTCTGCCCAGGCAGCCTGTCTTCCTTGCTTAGGTCAGTGTGGGGACCTCTAAAGGACAATGAGAGTACTATTAGCTTCTACACACGTCAGATCCTGCAAGGGCTCAGCTACCTGCATGAGAACCGTATCGTTCACCGAGACATCAAGGTCAGCCCTGTGGCTGGTCCGGGTGTGTGGATACACTGTATCAGATGGAAGCTGGGAGTAATAGCCGGGGAGAGAGAGAGCACACCTTTGCAAAGGGTGGGGCAACCTATCAAAGAGGTCCTTGAAAGGTGAAAAAGTCATGTCTGTGGAAGATCAGACACAAGCTCCTATACTGAGTGGGTAGGAAAAAGGCACTCATAGAGGCGCAGGATGTGATCTCAGGAGATTCGGGGTCCCAGGATTGGGGGAGTCTGGTTTATAGCAGGGCCCAATCCTAGTGTCCCCTTCAATCAGGGGGACAATGTACTGATCAACACCTTCAGTGGGCTGCTCAAGATTTCTGACTTTGGCACCTCCAAGCGGCTTGCAGGCATCACTCCGTGCACAGAGACTTTCACAGGTAACGGAGGGTGGGGTGGGAGTGTCAAGCTCTTGGAGGCTTCTGGGGAATGGAGTTTTTTCTGGGCACAGAGTTACAGTTTTCATGGTGAATGGAATCTGGCTGGAGACAGGTGACTAGGTCCAGGAAGAGCTGATGAAATCTAGACTCCAAGGTCGGGTAACTAATGAAAAGGAGCTCAGCATCTAACATGGATGCAAGGCGTGGGCAAGGCGTGTGAGAAGGGTTGGTAGAATTTGAAGGGAGGATGATATAACATCAGGTACAAGCTGGAGCCCTCCTGTGGCTGATGGATGAACGCCATGCCGCCTAGCATGAAGCTTGACAGGTGACGGGGCCTAGGTGGACGATGACACTCGAGAGGAGTGTGATGACCACTATTTGAGGTGATAGGATCCCACGGGTGCAGGTGGCCAGCCGATGATGGAGACATGGAAGCCTACACTGGCACTGATGTTCCTATTCGTGGCCTAGGGACTCTGCAGTATATGGCCCCAGAAATCATCGACCAGGGCCCACGAGGATATGGGAAGGCAGCTGACATCTGGTCTCTGGGCTGCACTGTAATCGAGATGGCCACAGGTCGGCCGCCCTTCCATGAATTAGGGAGCCCGCAGGCTGCAATGTTTCAGGTGAGTCTCTCTGGGGTGGGGCCTACGGAAGGTGGGCGGAGCCAGACGAGGCCTCAAGCACCTCTGATCTGATCGTGGGTTATCTCCTCTACCCCACCTCCACAGGTGGGCATGTACAAGGTGCATCCACCAGTGCCCAGTTCCCTGTCCGCTGAGGCCCAAGCCTTCCTCCTCCGAACTTTTGAGCCAGATCCCCGCCTCCGAGCCAGTGCCCAAGAGCTGCTAGGAGACCCCTTCCTTCAGCCAGGGAAGAGGAGCCGCAGCCCTGGCTCTCCTCGGCATCCTCCCCGGCCCTCAGGTGCTATAGGCGGGCAACCTAGTGAAGGGCAGAGGGGCTGACGAGGCGAGCAGACTAACAGCTTGTTCCTCCTCAGGTGCTCCTTCCGGTGCTTCCAGTCCTTCCGCTGACTCAGCCACACAGTCTCAGACATTCCCAAGGCCCCAGGCACCCTCTCAGCACCCACCCAGCCCCCCAAAGCGGTGCCTTAGTTATGGGGACACCAGCCAGCTCCGGTGAGCTCCTAGGGTCCTGGAGTGGGTTCTCTTCATCTGGTTTTGCCTTTGTATTCATTTCTTCCCAAAAAAGGCCTCCCCGAGTCGCAAACACCCTGACCCTTTACAAGGACGGTATCTATTACCTCCTGCCCTCTCCCAGATGCCTGTGGCATCCACTCTGCCCACCCCCAGATGGGCATAATCTCTATTACCCCCGTGAAGTAGGCATAAAAGAGCCAAGATTCAAACCCTGTAGCAGAGGTGGCTGCAGGGCGTTGCCCACTCCCCATCTGATGCCCCCTCATTGTGTCCAGTGTGCCCGAGGAACCCGCTGCCGAGGAACCCGCGTCCCCGGAAGAGAGTTCAGGCCTGAGTCTGCTGCACCAGGAGAGCAAGCGCCGGGCCATGCTGGCTGCGGTGCTGGAACAGGAGGTGCCCACACTAGCAGAGAATCTCCTGGAACAGGAACAGGTGGGCGGCCCGCCCCAGCGCCCCCTGGTGGTCGAGCTGGGATACGAATTTATGGTCCACCGGCGAGCATCTCTGTTGACTGCGGATGCGAACAACCACGGCCGCCCCCTGTTTTTTAGGATTCTCGACTCAGCAGGAATCATGTGGAACTTCTGCTTCGGTGCCTCGGGGCACAAATCCACACTCCTAACCGCCGGCAGTTGGCCCAGGAGCTGCGGGCCCTACAAGCTCAGCTGCGGGCCCAGAGCCTGGGCCCTGCGCTTTTGAAGGGGCCGCTCTTCGCCTTTCCAGACGCGGTGAGAAAGCGACTTCGAAGCGAGGGCTGTGCAATAACAGGTCGTGAGCAAGATTTTGATGTTCCCGGATTCTATGACTGCCAGGAAGACGCCTGTCCAGTCCGGGCTTCCCAGTCCCACACTTTGACCCCAAGTCCGCCCACCTCTCTTACATTACCGCAGACTTTCTAGGGCTTTGCAAGTCAAGCCCCACCTCTGTTTGAGATTCAACTGCCTCAACCGCGCCTTCCTTCCCTCCCTCCCCAGGTGAAGCAGATCCTCCGCAGACGCCAGATCCGCCCACACTGGATGTTCGTGTTGGACTCGCTGCTCAGCCGTGCAGTCCGGGCGGCGCTGGCGGTGCTGGACGCGGGTAGGCGGGGTTGGATCCCGCCGGCCGGCCGGTGGGAGGTGTGGCCCTGGGGGCGTGGCGAACAGAAAATTAGTAGTTAGCGACCCTCCCTTCTCCCTGGCCGTCTGGGATCCTAAACGGGCGCCGCGCCCACCTTGAGCTCAATCTACTCGAATTGGTAGAGGCGGAGAAGAAAGCGGTCTCGCCGAGGTCAGAGGAGTGGAGTAAAGAGGAGTCCCAGCAGAAACGGCAGGAGAGCCAGGCACTGCAGAGCCAGCTCCCACCAGAGCAGGGACCTCCAGCGCTGATGGTGCAGCTGGGCCTTTTGCGAGCCGAGACTGACAGGTGAAGCCTCTGGGAATCACCCTAGATAAGCTACAGAGGCTTCAGTCGCAGACCCTTCCATTCTACCACCCCTACCTTCCCACAGGCTTCGGGACGTTCTGGCTGAGAAGGAACGCGAGTGCCAGGCCCTGGTGCAACAGGCCCTGCATCGGGTGCATGCAGAGACCAGGACCTATGCCCTCGCTTCAGAGACCCCAGGTGAGCAGGCTTGCCTGGGAAACGGTGAAGGTGAGGCCGCCTCTAGCAGAGGACCCTTGCCCTCTCTCATCACCTGCCTTTTTGACAGCCACCCTCCCAAACGACCAGAACCTGGTGCAGTGGCTACAGGAACTGAGTGTAGACCCCGCCACTATCCAAACGGTGAGCTTCCCCCACCCCCACCAAAGGCAGCTTCTCTGTCTTCCAAGTATTCAAATGTTCTCACTGCTGCCAAGATGCTCCATACTGGAAAAGCCCTTAGTAGGCACCTCTCATAGGGATGGGGAAACTCAGGCCACAAAGGGGCCGCCTGCCAGAGAATTGTGTTAGAAGCTAGAACCCGAGTGTCTAGTTATATTTCTGTGTAACTTGATCTTTCCCTGTTTCTGTGGTTCTCCGTTCTTAACTAGCTCCTGAGCCACAGCTTCACCCTTCAGACTCTGCTCACTTGTGCCACTAAAGATGACCTAGTCTACACCAGAATCAGGTACACCTCGGGCCCTCCAGGGGTGAGTCGTGTAGCACCTGTTAGCAATATCCGGACATCCCCTGCCCCATGGGCCTGCCTTGATTCCTCCCTGAAAACCACAGGGGAACAAGTCCCCTGTGCATAGTGGTTCCTAAAAAGAGAGCACGGGTGAATTCCATTGATTCCTATGTCCCCAGGGGAGGGATGGTATGCCGGATTTGGAGAGCCATCTTGGCACAGCGAGCAGGAGCCGCATCGGTCACCCCTGGACCCCGGGACGCGGAGTGATGACATCAGAGGACACAGGCACGGATGGATGAACAGAGAAGACACAAACCGCTTTTGATACACCTGTCCCACAACCTAGGACCAACTGCAGGGTCCAGGCCCAACCCCAGTGGGTGGCACTAACTAGGGAGGCACCCAAAGGACACTACATACAATCATAGACTATTAAACAGAACACTTGCTACCATGCTTGTCTTGGCAACTTCAGAAGGGTGTGGGGGAGGGGAGTATCCAAGGAGCAGCCCCCTGAGGTCTCCATGCCCGAGTGGCCCCTTTCATTTCCTGGGCCCTTGCAAGCTAACGCCTTACCGACTTCATACCCAGTTGAGTGAGCAGTAGTTCTGTAAACAGACTTTATTGATTCTGGCCATGGGTGTGCTTTAGGTAGGGGTCCGTAGAGGGGCTTGACAAGGCTATGCCCTGGGGACCAGGTTGGTTCTGAGGGGCAGAAGGCCATCCACCCACTCACAGGGCCGCTCCAGCAGTGTCTGCCACAGCTGCTTTTCCTCGGGTGTGGAATCCATCCAGGGCACCTGGAGCCCATAACTGCTGCCTGGATGTGGGGGGGCCAAAGTGGAGGAGGAAACGGTTACCTTGGAGACCTGAGGTCCCAAGAGTAACTTTCTGGTCCTAGATTATGCACCGTGCCCAGTCACCCCAGCTCTTTGAAGACAGGGTAATGACGCCTCCAAGGTCACCCACTGAGCCCCTGCCTCCAAGCTTGGCTCCCCTCAAGGGACTGCTCTGCTCACCGGTACCAAGGCTAAGGCGTGTGCCCCCCAGCTGGCGACTGGCCAGGGCCCCATGGTCCCACAGGGAGAGCTCAGCACAGGCCTGGCGGAGGTCAGCAGGCCCGAAGCCATCATAAACCATGGTGTGGTTGAACACGGGGCTGAGACTTCTTCGAACCACTCTTGTGCGTTGGCGGCTGGCCCGACTGTCATCGGGCAGCACTGAGCTGTGACAGGGTAATAAACGAGGGCTGGTCTTAGGCAATCCACCCCCTGACACTCCCTACCTAAACCAGCTAGACAGCATGTCCTGTCCTTTAAAAAAGTCCATGTTCCCTAGCCCCTGCCTGAGATCAGGTCTCTAGCCCTCTGTGTTCTGGGATCTTCACACCAATCTTTTCTTTTCTTTTCTTGTCTTGTCTTGTCTTGTCTTTTCCTTTTGTTTTTCGAGACAGGGTTTCTCTGTGTAGCCCTGGCTGTCCTGGAACTCACTCTGTAGACCAGGCTGGCCTCGAACTCAGAAATCCACCTGCCTCTGCCTCCCAAGTGCTGGGACTAAAGGCGTGCGCCACCACTGCCCAGCACCAATCTTTTCTTAAGGCTTCTCACTTGAAACTGATAACTGTGCACGGGATTCCAGAGAGAAGTCTCTGAAATGCAATTCTATTTTCTGGCCCAATAACCTTCAGTATTCCCTGCCCACTCCTTTAGGTTCCAAAGCCTCAACCATTCTGCAGAATAAAATCATATTACTCTGATATAGAGTAACAGAGAGGGAGCCAGAATGGAGCTCCAAATCAGAGCAGTCTACTCGGTTTCACTCCTGGAGGGTGAGGTAATACCTGGGACACCCAGAAACACTTTTAGAGGTTCTGTAAAGCTTACTTTGAAAAGCACGGGGCTGCCAGGCAGTGGTGGCACACACCTTTAATCCCAGTACTTGGAAGGCAGAGACAGGAGGATTTCTGAGTTCCAGGCCAGCCTGGTCTACAGAGTGAGTTCCAGGACAGCCAGGGCTACACAGAGAAACCCTGTCTTGAAAAAAACAAAAAAACAAAACAAAACAAAACAAAAAAAGAAAGAAAGAAAAAAGAAAAGCACGGGGCTGAGGTATAGCTCAGTGGTAGAACTTTTTTTTTTTTTTAAAGACAACTACAATCACCAACCATTGAATCACAAGTTCAGAGCCAAGCTCCGCAGCTTGTCCTTCCAAGAGTTTCAAGTAGGGACTCCTTGGGGCCTTTGCATCACAGTGCATGCCTAGTAGGTGCACAGCCTCCGCAGAATCCAGTCTATCCTGGCTAACTTTATGTCAACCTGACACAAACTAGGACAGTGGCTCTCAACCTCCCTGATGCAGGGGTCACACAGCTCCTCATGTTGTGATGACCTCCAACCATTAAATCATCTCACTGCTACTTCATGACCGTGATTTTGCTACTGTCATGAACTGTACTGTCGATACCTGGTATTTGCCACTCACAGGTTGAGAACCACTGAGCTAGAGTCATCTGAGAGGAGGGAAGCCCAGCTAAGCAAATGCCCCCATAAGAGCACGCTGTGGGCAAGCCTGTAGGGCATTGCTTTAATTACTGCTTGATGGGAGAGAGCCCATTCCAGTGTGAGCGGGGCCACCCCTGGGCTGAGGATCTTGGATTCTATAAGACAGGTTAAGCAAGCCTTGAAGAACAACCCATGAGGAGCAAGCCAGTAAGCATCACCCCTCTGTGGCCTCTGCATCAGCTCCTGCCTTCAGGTTCCTGCCCTGTTTGAGTTCCTGCCCTGGCTTCCTTCAGTTATGGACTACAATGTGGATGTGTACAACCCTTTCCTCCCCAACCTGCTTTTTGGTCATGGTGTTTTGTCAAAGTAATAGAAACCTTAACTAGATATAGCCCCTTAGTTCCCCTGACTTCAATTTTGTTGTTACACAAGGTCTCACTATGTAGCTTTGGCTGACCTGGAACTAGCTATGTAGACCAGGCTGGCCTAGAACTCAGATATACAGCTGCCTCTGCCTCCCCAGTGGTGGGATTAAAAATGCACACCACCATGCCTAGCCTAAACTTTTCTTTCAAGACAGGGATCTTGTGTATCTCGTGCAACCTTAATGACCTTGAACTGATCCTCCTGCCTCCAATCCTAGTTGATGTAGGTTGTTAGGGATCAACCCTTGCATGCTAAGCAAGCACTCCACCAACGGAGTCCAGCCCCAGCCCCCAGCTCCAACCCTCTGCCTGGCTGATCCCTTCCACTCCTCTTAGGCTGGCTGATGTTGGTTGGGGGGACTGGTTGGGGAGACAGGTTGGTCAGAGATTGAGAGCCAAAGGGGTAGACATCTCACCATTGAATGTAAGTGTCCAGGGATCCTGGTCGCAGCGGTACGAGGCCCTGAGCTTCCTTTACCCAGAAGTGTAGCTCCCCACTCAGAGGCTGTCCTCCTCCTGTGGGGACACTCCAGTTCAGATCACCACTCCACAGAACGGGTCTCCCACCTCCCAGGGCCATTCCAGCTTAACCTCTCGCTTGGCAGTCACTTACCCTCTGAGCCGGCAGGGACATACTTAAGGGACAGAGACAGCAGCCCCCGGCTGGGAAGCTCATCTGGAGAGGGGGGAACCTGAAAAGGCCGGGAATAGATGTGTCAGTAGAGAAACAGTAGAGAAGGGTGTTGGGGAGAGAGCTTCTACTGAGGAGCCCAATGGCAGCGCGCCCCGGGAAGAGACACCCTGGCTGGCAAGTTTGGCCTAATGGTATCAGTATGGGGCCAAGTGAGGATCGCTCTGTAAAACGGTCTGTGGGTGCTTGGTCCAGTGGACCCGTGGGATAAAGAAGAGGAATATCTGCGACTGTACACTCGCCCTTACCCGAGGCTGCAGGGGGAGCCAGGTGGCCTCAGAGTCCCAGTCCCACGTGTCCAGGGGCACTTCGACCTCTCCCAGAAAGATGTTGCGACCTAGACTTTCGCGGTGCCACACGGACAGGCTCAGCACGCGGCCTGGGAGATCAGCCTGCTGGACAGAGTGCTGGGGACAGGAGGTGAGTTTCAGTGGCGCGCCCTGGAGGCCCTAGGCGTCGCTGTGGCTCACCTGTTAACTGGAGCCGGTCTCCCCCAGGCTCCTTTCCAGCATGGAATCCTGAGTCAAGGTTAACTGGGGTTTCACTATCACCTCCTAGCCCAAAGTGCCGGGCTTTGGATTGCGCTAACCACTAGCTGTCTTACCATTACTCCCCTGGGGCCATCAGGAAAATTAAAGGAACCCAGCAGCCTCTGCCACTCACCCCACCGGAAAATGGTACCCTGTTCATTTGCAGGGATGACAAACCCCTCGACGCCTCACCCGCAGAGTCTCGTTGAAGATCGGGTTCAGATTCCGTCTCTTCACCGAGGTCTTGCGTTTGCTCTGCTTATCCGGGAGGAGGTAGCTTTTCACGTAGCTGGGCAAGGGACGTGAAGGCTGGAGGTAAGGAGGAGTCCTTCCAGGGCTTTGTCCAGCTCTGGGGGGTCTTCCCCAGGCACCATCCAGAACACAGCGCCCCACGTGGAGGCCTGGTGTTAATTAACAGGCACCCAATTTAAGATGCCTCCCAATAATATTGTTGCGCCCATTTGAAGAAGAGAAAACTGAGGCCAAGGCCGTTAAGTGGTAGGCTGGGTGATGGAGCCCCTCCCCCCTCAGGCCCCCTGCAGCCCACCTGTGAGGTAGGTACTCACGGATCAGAGCGGCGGCGCCGGGCAGCGGCCAGGCCCTGGCACTGGATCACCTGTACTCGCAGCTCTGCGGTGCCAGGCTCGTAGCGCAGCGAGAAGAGCACGGAGCCCCGCACCTGCACCGTGCCGGCCTCCGCCTCCCCCGATAGGCTCATCAGGCTGCCGCTCAGCTGTGGGCGGGGCGAGTGGGAGGTCAGGGTCCCCACAGGGAAGCTTCCCACGGTGGGATTTGCCTGGGCACCCCGCCCAGCCCCTCCCTAGTTCTTCACCGTAGAGGAATTGAGGCTGGACACAGAGGAGCTGCTGTTGAGCACCCGGTCAAGAGAGGGGCCGAGACCCGGGGTCTCTTCTCCATTCTCCAGGATCTTGGAGGTCATCTTGGTCTGGAGAGGGGAGAAGCAACAGGGGAGCCCTCTACTTCCCTGGACCTTGCGGGGGGTCTTGGGGGTGGGGGTGGTTCACCGACGGTTCCCATCCCCCCGGGCAGGTACAAACTCGGTCTGGAATCCGCTCCCGGTCTTGAGACCAGCCACTGGCTACTCCCGCCTACCTGGGCTAGAGTTGGCCACGACTCCTGCTCCACCTTCTGCTCAGGATCCAGCTCTGGGTCCGCCTCTGCCACCTGCACACCCCCTTGGCCAGGAGCTGGAGTAGGGTACAAGCTGCTGAAAGAGCCCCTCTCCTGTGTGCCTAAGCAAACCTGGAGGGACTTGTTCACAACTCTTAGTCACCTGCCAGCTTCAGGCCCCAGGGGTGACCTAGGGTTGCCCCTGAAGGCCAAGTGGGGAACCCAGGAATAAGAGGAAAGTGAACATGATGGTTGAGGGGGGTCTTTAAAAATGGCCTCTGGTCCCCTCAACTTCTGCTCCCCAGCACACCCTCCCGCTCACCTTCCTTGTCCTGGGGTTCCTCCTCCTGACCGGATGCCTTTGAGGGTACATATGGTGAGGAGAAATCAGGCCCCTGAAGAAAGCAGAGGGTGGAGGTCACAGTGGGGTTAATGAGAAAGGGATCAAGGGTTATGCTGGGGTCAGAGGTCAAAGACTCCAGCCTGCTTACCTCGGTGTTAGATAGAGTAGGGCTGCCCTCAGGGCAGGGCTAGCTACCAGCTGCAGGACCAGTCAAGCCTGTACTTTACACTCTGGCATCCCAAGGCCTGTCTCTCCTGCTGGACCTGCATGACTCCTAGGTTCAGGTGGGTGGTGGGGCCCCCAACATCTAAGTTCCTGGCCTCACCCACTTCAGTCCAACCCCATTTATTTTATTTTTATTTTTTGTAGTAAACTGGCTTCACACCTCATGTGTGGTTGAGGATGACCTTCAGTTCCTGATCCTGCTGAGTGACAGGATCTAAGGTGTTCACCACCATGCGTGGTTTCTGTAGTACTAGGGACCAAACCCAGAGCATCATGCGTGTTAATGAAGCATTTTATCAACTGAGTTACATCCTTTGTGTTTGTTTTTCAAGGCAGGGTATCCTTGTGAAGCCCTGGCTTTCTGAAACTCTGGAGTTGTTAAAAATTCGAGGCTGGGGGCTGGCAAGGTGGCTCAGCGAGTAAGAGCACTGACTGCTCTTCCAAAGATTCTGAGTTCAAGCCAGGCAGGCGGTGGTGGCGCACGCCTTTAATCCCAGCCCTTGGGAGGCAGAAGCAGGCGGATTTCTGAGTTTGAGGCCAGCCTGGTCTACAAAGCGAGCCCAGGACAGCCAGGGCTACACAGAGAAACCCTGTCTCGAAAAACCAAAAAAAAAAAAAAAAAA
>JADRCD010221171.1:0-10231 GCA_019843815.1 Montemys delectorum
GCGTCTTCTGGAAGAGCAGCCGGTGCTCTTAACCACTGAGCCACCTCAGTTTTATAAATTTTATAAAAATTTTATAACACCAACAAACTAAAAACAGAGTGATTCATTCTTTTACCTTCAAAAGCAGTTAATTCCATCCTAAGTCAAAGGGATTGGTAGAATTAGCCCTAATTCATAGCTTGCCTCTTTAGCTTGGCAAATGGTCAAATTTGAGGGTTAAATTCACTGGATCTTCTCAGTGGAAAACTTCCTAAACATTTCTCTCTAGAAGATGAAGTGATGTTGAGAAAGAGAATGGGAAGTTGGCAACACTGAGATCTTTTGTTGCATACTATCTTTTGCCTTCTGTGTTTGTTTTGTTTATGGTTGTATTGTCATTTTCCTGCCTCCCACTCCTGTGATCCACTTGTCAAGTTCCCCTCCCTGGTTTCTGGTGTATTTTTCCAGACACAGCACATGTACACATACACATGTTTATAAAGTATATGTGTTTCAGCAAATACGTGCATATCTATCTATTCTCTGTCCTTTTTATTTTTATGATGAAAATTTAGTTTTTTCCCCTGCACTTTCATTAATAATATGTCTTAGAAATTATTCTATATCAACACATAAATCCCATTCTATTTTTCTTGGATCATATAGGATTTCCATTGCATATATAGTGTATACACCAGTGCCCTACTGATGGCCACTCATATTTTTTTCCAGTCTTCTTGTTATTACAAACAAAGCTGCAGTGAATCACCTTGCTCGGACCTGATTTTGCAACATGCCCAGAGTTGCAAAAAGGGAATTGCTCTATCTCTACACATTGGCAGTTTCATAAATATTTCTAATTACTTTCCATAGAGTTTAAATTTTTATATGGTCACCAGAAATGAAGGGTAGTGTGATTCCTAACACCTTTATCATGGTCATATGATAATCTTTTCTTTTTAATCTTTGCCAATTGGAGAGAAATGAAAATGTAAGTGAAGTTTACTATGACTGTAATGTGTTTTTTTTTCCCCAAGTGCTCATGTGCTGGAGCTGTTACCTTCAAAGTGATGGTGATGAGAGGTGGGACATATAAGAAGCAAGACCTAATGGCAGGTCCTTAGGTTGTGGTATGCCCCTAGGAAGGATTAGCATAGTTCTAGTTGCCATCACTGAGTTAGGTATCATAAGTGGAAGTTGTAGCTGTGGCCAGGTGTGGTGATACAAAACTACAATTTGAGCACTAGGAGAGCAGAGGCAGGAGGATCACAGATTTGAAGGCAGACTGGGTGTTCGATGCTGTTTTATGGGGAAACACGAACAAATGTCTGTTTTCCCCAGATAGAGTACACAATAGCAGACCAAAGAAACAATTCCACCCTAGTCTAGCTTAGTGCAGTACTGAGTTTACTGAGATGATTTACGGGCATTCATAGGAGGGTTACTTACAGTAGCATGGATGACTGAAAAACAGCTGCATCACCAAAAAGCCCACCCCAGAATGAATGACAACTCTTATTGGCTGCATTAAGACTGGAAAACTGGAGGGTAGTTCACCTGAATGAAGAGTCTCTTCTCTAGAGAAGTTGTTACCGTTTATATACCCTTGGGTTGTCAGCCTTATAAATTTCAGGATCTTCGTAGGACTAGTGGGTTGTATTTACTTACTAAACCTTAATCAGCCTCCTAACCAAAAGAGAATGTTTCAATTAGGTGGAAATGACTACACAGCATTCCACCTATTCCTCTGACTCTCACATTTTTTTATGTCCCTTTGATAATGCTTCTTGAACCTCACAGAGGGTAATAAGGGATGCTTGATTCTTTCCTTCCTTCTGTTGCTAAGCAATGGGCCATTACACCACAGCAGTAGTCACCCAGTTTCTTGACCAGGGTGGGTTTGAATGAGAAATGTCCCTGGTAGGCTCATGTACATGAACAATTGGTCCCAGTTAGCAGAACGATTTGGTAAGATAATGGTACCTTGAGGTGGTGGAGCCTCAAGTACCCAGATTTGGTCAGTTTTTCTATACTAATGAAAGACAATGGGGCTGGTACATAGCTCAGGTCTAGATGTGACATGCTGCCTTAGGTTTTGAAGCAAGGTCTCTTGCCAAACCTGGAGCTTGATGATTTGTCTATACTGGCTGGCTAGCAAGCCCAGCCCCAAAGGATCTCCTGTCTCTACTTGCCCAGCACTAGAATTGCAAATGCTCTGCCATGCCCAGCTGTTTGACAGAGTGTGAGGATTAGAACCCAGGTCTTCATTTTTATGTGGTGAGCATTTAATTAGCTGAACCAGCTCCTCAGGTCCATCTGGGTGAATTTTAATAATGCTTACTTTATCTCTGGTTTTTAGCAGGAAAAATAGCCTAGGTGTGGAATTCTGGTAATCATCCTAGTTGGGTTGTACTGAGCTCTTGATTCTGCGGATTGATATCTTTCATCCATTTGGGGAAATGGCCTTTATCACTTGCAGTGTTTTCTTTGTCCTATTTCCTATCCTCTGTAACTTCAAATAAAGCATCTCCAAAGACAGCAAGATGACTCTCAGATAGAGGCACTTACCACCAAGCCTGATGACCTGCATGGTGAAAGCAGAAATTCACTCCCACAAATTGTCCTTTGACCTCCACACATGTATGGTAGAGTCATGAAATTTTGGAAAGCAGAAAAAAATGTTTTTATTTAACAACATTTTATTTACTATTTGTGGTGTATTAAAAATGTTATTGTTTATTTTGTTATTGTTGTTTTTCAGAAAGGGCAGCCTTGAACTCACAGAGATCTGCTTGTCTCTAGCTCCCCAAGTACTGGGATATGTTTGGTTATTGTTATGACTATAATTATTTTATTTATTTACAATCCAGCCATTGTTCCCCATCCTGGTCTCCTCTCCCTCAGTTCCTCACCCCATTTCTCCTCTTCCCTGTCTCTGAGAGGATGTTCCCCAACACCCAGGCCTCCCCACCCGCCCTCCTCACTCCTTGGGGCCTCAGGTCTCTTGAGGATTAGGTGACTCTTCTCCCACTGAGTAGAATACTTTTACACACACACACACACACACACACACACACACACACACGCACACACACAGGGAATTTGATGCTTTAAACTCCAACTCCTCCTTCTCACTCCCCCTGGGACCCCTAGCATGTCCCCATCTCCCCTTCACGTCCTCTGGTTTTCCTTGTTAATAATCTACTGGGTCCAGTTGGCGCTGTCGGTCAGAATGTTGCCTGATTATACTGATTGATCTTATGACAGAAACCACAGCTACGTGTTTGTGAGTGCCCTGCCCATGTCCTGAAGACTGCCTTCCACAACACTCCTCCCCACCCTCCAGTTCTGACATTCTTTCAGCCCCTCTCCCAGGATATTCCCTGAGCCGTGGGTAGAAATTAGTCTTCACGGCTGACCACCATACATAGTCTCAGTCCTTTGATCAGTTGTGAGTCTCTGCATTAACTGCTGACCGCAGCAGAGAGGAGCTTCCTTGGCCAAAATTGAAGGCAGTGCTAATCTATGAGTGTGAGCATAACTGTTTAGTAGGCGGTTTGACAACATGTCCAAAACAATAACAACAACAACAACACAACAACAACAATAACAAGACAGCAGTAGAGGGTTCTTCCCAGAGCCAGTGACTTCCTAGGCCGTTGGCTTTTGACCAGGTTTATAGTATGAGACATGAATTTCTTCCTGGGGAGTAGGCCTCACATGAATCTAAAAGCCTATAACCTTCATGCCATTCCTGTGCCCCTGGGCACATCTATCCTGTCAGGTCAGTACTGTCCCGTGCAGGATTGGCTGCTGGAGACACCATTGATGGCTTTCCTCTCCCAGAAGCCTCACTAGCTAGCCAGAAGGGAGAAACATTTTTTTAAAATTAATTTACTTATTTACATCAAATGTTGCACCTCCTCCTGATCCTCCCTCACAGAGACCCTCCCTGCATCCTGACTGTGGAATCTGTTCCACAACAGGGTTCCCTTGTATGGCCTCACTGAGAGAGGATGCACCTACCCTGGCAGGGAGAAACTTTTAAAGTCAATTCCAGTTTGACTTCCCTATGACCTGCAAAATATGTGGTGTCTTAGGCAATAGGGTTTTACTGTCTAACTGTGGAGAGAAACCAGGAGCCCTGACAACAGCCTATGTTGTTATGAATGCTTCTGGGCCTCCTCTACCAATGACTCCTATTGGGATATCCCACACCTAGTACTGAGATTTTCACTTACGAACCTATGTCTTCTTGGGAATCATTGTTCCCCTGTGTAGGAACTCTACGTTGAAACTCCAACTATTTTTAAATTATATTTTTAACTAGTTTACAAAATATGGATTCCTATAGAGGTTTTTCATATGTTCTTACTTTTGGTTAACCTATCTTCACCTTCTCCTCTCCCATACACCCCTGTCCTTGATTAAACCATGACCTCTCAGTATTCCACCCTTCACCCCATACCCCTGCCATCTTCCTATTATATGTGTTCTATTATTCCCTTCCCCTTTTAGGCCTCTTTCCCTCTCACGAGTCCTTTCTTCCTTCTTGGGCTTACAGTTACTCCACATTAACACAAAAATCTAAAATTTTGAACTAGGATCTACATCTGAAGGAGAATCTGCAACATTTGTCTTTCTGGATCTGGGATGCCTCATATTTGATCTATTTTCCTAAGATTTCATTTTTCCTCATAGATGAATAAAAGTCCATTGTGTTTATTTTCATTTCCCAGTCATTGGCTCATGGACATCTATGTTGATTCCATTCCCTAGCTATAGCAAGCAGAGCGATAATGAGCCTGATGAGTAAGTTTCTCCCTGGGAAGATTGGAGTGTTTGGGATACATGCCCAGGAGTATCATGGCGGGGTCATATGGAAGTTCTATTTTTAGCTTTTTGAGAAACCTCTAGACTGGTTTCCATAGTGGTTATACCAGCATTTGTTATTATTTGTTTTCTTGATGATAGGCGTTCTGACTGGGGTGAGATGGAATCTCAATGTGGTTTCCATTTGATTTCTCTGATGGCCAATGATGTTCAACAATTTTAAAAATGATTTTTTTTAACCAGCTATATTTTTGTTGTCCAATTCCATGGCCTATTTTTAATTGTTTTGCTTTGTTTTGTTTTCTTGATGTTTATTTTCTTATGTTCTTGGTATGATTTAGAGACTGATGCATGGCCAGATTTATAGTTGGCAAGTATTTTCTCCCATTGTACAGGATGTTTCTTCATTTAACTGCCGACTCCTTTTATGTGTATGCTTAGTACTCATCTTATTTTCTTTCTTCACTTTTACACAGATCAGGGACCAAACCTATGGAATTGTGCCACTCACAGTAGGCTGGTTCTTCTGATATCAATGAATGTAATCAATCAAGACACCAGCCCCCCCACCCCCCAGAATACTCACAGGCCAACCTATTCTAGAAAGTCCTATGCTGAGACTCTCCTCCCAGGTGACTCTAGGTTGTATCAAGTTGAAAATTAGAACTATCCATCTTGACAAGCAAATGCTCTCACCTCTCCCGATGCCCTCTGACCTTCTTTCACTGTATCCCACCGGCTGATGCTAACAGGGAGCCAGGGTCAGGTGCCCAGTTGATACAATGTGTGGAGGCGAGTCACATCTATCTATCACATGAGACAAATCATGGAGATCAGCTAGGCCCATGGCAGAGAGCAGGTTTGCTCAGAAGGCAAATGGGCCATGTCCCAAACCTCCTTGTCCCCCACCACAGACCATTCTCCACAGAGCAGCCTGAGGATCCCATGTGCTTTCATGGGAAGGTGGGGAAAGCAGAGCCACAAGGTGGCCAGAACCTGGGCCTATGACACTCTAACTAGAGGACGCTAAGCGGGAGCTGGGGTCCGATTTAAGAGAGAGTTGTAAATCACATTTATGTTGGAGTTACATGTGTGAGATTTTACTTAGCAGCCCAACTCTGCATATCCACAGGACAGGATGGCACACTTTGATCTCTACAGCATTGCTGAGAGACTTAAATCAGGTAGAATTTGCTTCAGACAGTGCTTGAAAACATCACAAATTCCCAAGCAACAGTAGCAATTATTATTACTTAGTATTTGAAAGGTATTCAAAATCATAACATCTTTTTTTTTTCTTTTCCTATGTATGTGTGGCTTGCATGCACAGGTGTACATGTATGGGTATACATAGTATGTGTAGGGGTATATGTGTGTGCACCTACATGGAGAGGTCTAAGGTTAACATGGGGAATCTTCCTAGATTGCTTTAGCGGGAGAACAGACCAACTGTGAGGGATATATACAGAAGTACAGCATCCCCACCTCCAGTCCCATCCCCGAGGCTTCTGACAGTGTGGTCTCTAGGGGTCCAGCTCATGCCAAACTTCCCCCAAGAATTCACAGTGTGGCATTTGGACCTCAGAAAGGCCCTCGGGGACACTGCATCCAGGCCGCCATCTGAGCATCTGTAGGACAGAATAGAGGTAATGCTGCTTTCATTAGGTTCAGCACCTTCCACTTTGGTGTTTCCAAAGCTGAAGGTAGTGGCTATTGTCTGGTTACCCTGGGGACAGGACTCCGGTCAGAGAGAGGCTTCCAGAGAATATGGAGAGGACAGGTAGGCCCAGCCTCTCCAGTACACTAGTGAACCCAGCCTTCCCAGTGCCACTACAAAATCACCAGCTATGTGCCTGAGCCCAGTGGCCACTCCCTACCCACAAGGCCATGGCTTCTCTATCAGCTATCAGAAGGAGCAGGAATCAGACGGCCTCCATCGCCAGTGTGGCTAGCAAGTAGCAGCAGATACCTAGCCATAAGCCTAAGACCAGGCCAGGGCAGGGTTGTTCCCTGCTTTGAAGGACTGGCACCGAACCCCACCCCCATGCAGAACAGACCATCCTCAACTTAGCAATGTTGCAACCAGATGCAGGCTGCTGGCCTGGCTGGCTCGGTGGAATGTACTGCTGGCTCTCTCTCAGGGAGTCTGGATCCTGCCCCTTGGGGAGAAGCTGAGCTCACCAGCTTTCTCCATTCCTCTTCTTGATTGGCACTTTAATGAGGGCAGAAGGGGCTGACCCCCTGCCAAGGGGCCAGTTCATGCCCCGTTTATCTCACAGCCCGAGTCAGACTAAAACAACACGGCAGGCCTAGCCGCCAGGAGCCTGGGGGCCTGCTGCCCCCACCCTGGGTGATGGATTGAGTGACCACAGTGAGCTGGCAGCTGAAGTGTGTGGTGGCCGCACCTTCCTGTCAGTGTGCAACAAAGGAGCCTGGCCCCACCGCTGGCTGGCCAAACTGCTCTCCTCCTTGGGGCAGCTCCAGGGGCTTGGCCTTCCTCCCTGCTGCCTGAACACCAGTGCCAAACTTCTAGGGACAGGTCTAGGGATGAGCCTGATATACTGGGAACCATTCTGAGGTCCTGGGGGCAATGCCTGGAATGGGGCCTTCTGAGGTTTCAAGCCTGGCTCACCAATCAGGACTCCATGTTGCATTCCAAGTGTCAGGGTTCAAGATGGACTTTTCTCAGCTGATTCCCCATCTCATATACATCTGACGAGCTCTGAGCCCACTCATGGGGGAGTCCAGCCAGGCCTTTCCGCTTGCTGTGCAGCTGTGAGTGAGTTTATTAACCTTGCTGAACCTTTGAGTCCTTTTCCCTAGAAGGCTTATATTTGGTGTATCCCACTTTGGGTTTTGATGAGAATGAAAATTGGGCAAAGCCAGCACTGTCAGAACACAGGCTCCTATAAGCCAGGTCTCAGTTTACCTGATTGGCAATGACTACCTCTCCACCCCCTCACGCACGCACGCACATACACTCATGCTATGGCACAAATGTGGTGCTCTGAGAACAACTTACAAAAGTCACTCCTCTCTATCTACAACGTGGGTTCTAGGGGATCAAACTTGGGTTGGCAGGATTGGCAGCAGACACTGTCACTGAGCCATCTTGCTGGCCCCTTTGATTGACTTTCTGAGGAGGTACCAGGGGCACACCCAACATCTCAGTCAATAGTTGTCACACTCTCTCCGCCTGTGCCCTATTCTATGGCTTCCAGATGAAGCTCACTTTACACATGAGCCTCAAGGCTGTCCATTTGCCCAGTGTAGTGCAGAGCAGAGACAGCAATTCCAACCAGACATGGCTCTGAAGACCACAAAGCTGTTCCCAAGGCCCTGGGTGACAGGCTGGAATTTAAAAAGTGGACAACCCCAGAGGCCCCCGCAGTCAAGGAGCCGGAGCAAGGTTTGTGACACTTTTCTGGGCCACCTGGGGTAGTCAAGATGCCAACCTTTCTTATGGCTCTGCTGATGGTGTCAAGTGAACTTGAACTCTAAGCTATTCCCCAGACCTCAGAGAAAACAGGAGCCACAGAGGGAAACATACTGTGCCCCCCCCCCTTCAGCCATCGTATATCTTCTGCCTCAAGGCTCCCTGGGGCTTTGCACCAAGACTAGGACAGTCTCAAAAGTCCCAGCTGTTTAGTTCCTTGGAACTTCATCTATAAACCCAGGCCTCCCTGGAGAGGGGAGGGAACCACTCTCCACTTGGAGGAGATATCACCTCCCTGTGAACTCCCAAAGGGCAGGAGGCCAAGTCCCAGCCAAGGTCAGAGGAAGTGACACGACCGTAATGGGACTCCATGTGGTCCATCTGGTTCTTGGTGCAGGCCCTCCAAACCAGGGCTCTGTCCTTCAGCAGTGATGCCCTCCACACTGGACAAAAGATGACAATACCTGAATAAGGCAAGATAGATGAGGCCTCAGATGGGTTGAACCTCCAACCCTGAGCCAACAGACATAAACAGACTTTGGACCTTTAGTCTGTGGAGCGGCCTTAAAACTGCTTTCACAGAGTCACTTTGTCAGCCCCAAGCCAGCCTCTAGCACCCTTTTGCCATGGCACCTTCTGGAAAGCTTTCCCTCACTGACACTACTCTCAGAGGGGCCCCTTACCCCACTAGACAGAATAAGCCATGTTCCATTCTGGGTCAGGCTCTGCTGAACTCCACAGGCCAGTCCAAAAAGATGCCACTTTTAATGTCAGGCTGTAATAAGCTAGGCAGGCAGAGCTGTCTCTGCTTGCCTGGGGTCCAAACAGACAGCTAGGCATATATCTGACACTTGCTATTGCTATGTCCTTACAGAATGCCACCCCTGCTGTATGAACACACTCCACCAGCCTGTGTCCAGGGACGGGTAAGCTTTATTCACCATTATAGCCCCCAAACCTAATAGACTCTTGTAGAATATTTGATCAATGGATAGATGTGTGCACATGTGTGTGTTTGTGCATGTGCATGCATGTGTGTGTGTATGTGTGTGTGTGTGTGTGTGTGTGTGTGTGTTTAACTAACATACTCTGGACATCTGTACATCTGGGGTGGGTGGGGAACAGACATCAAAAGATGAGCTTTCCAATGTTGTATACAAACACTACAGAACAAGATACAAGAGAAGAATGGCTACAATGTACAAAGAGCTATGCAGAAGAGGAGGTGGAAAGATTGTAAGGAGCAAGAGGGGATGAATGACAAAGGACTGACACATATGACCTCACAGAGACTATGGCAGCACGTGCACAGCCTGCACGGGATCAAGCCAGACAGGACACAAGCACAGCAAGGGAGAAGGGGACAGGAGCTCCCATTAACCAAGAAATTATCTCCAACTGACAAATGCTCACAAAGGAAAGAAGTTTTCTCCAATGGAGTCTCACTCGTGTGGGTAGCCCTACGCCCAGCAATAGACAACCAACCAAAAACAAAGTTAGTGATATTTTTTGTCACTTTGGGGGGAGGTTGAGACAGGGTTTCTCTGTAGACCTGGCTGTTCTGAAACTTGCTTTGTAGACTACGCTGGCCTAAGAACTCACAAATCTGCCTGACTGCCTGGAGATTGCCAGGATTAGGATTAAGGGCATGTGCCATCACTACTGGCTGGGTTTGTTTTTTTTTTTTCCCTTATTGGTCCTTTGCCTGTATAGTACCGTTTTCAATTTTGTATTTTTATAGCGTTTGTTTTTGTATGTCTCTATGTGTCTGTTTCTTGTGCATTTTTTGTTTGTTTGCCTGTTTATTTTTTTGTTTTTTTAAAAAAAATGTTAGAGAGAAAGGGCATTTGGTTGAGTAGGTCTGGAGGTAGAGTATGTGGGAGCAGTTGAAGGAGGGGAACCTGTGATCAAAATATGTTGTGTGGAAAAAAATTCAGTGTGTGTGTGTGTGTGTGTGTGTGTGTGTGTGTGTGTGTGTGTGTG